>VVHJ01035487.1:0-14898 GCA_015107715.1 Tylochromis polylepis
GTCTAAAAGCCCACCACTTCTTGTTTATCAGGGCTTTCAGATGCGGGGTCATCCAGGGGTGGTTGTTTGAGTAGCAGCGCACCGTCTTGGTTGGTTGCTGTGGTAATGGGGCTCACCACGGTGCGGAGGTGGCTGAGGACCAGCATGCTGTGGTAATGTTGCTGTGAAAGGGCCTTGGTTTTGACATTACATAATTTGAAACATTAAGCACACATACGAGACCAATAAAGGACATCATTACTACCAGCCGGTAGATTATTACCAGTAGGGTTCTGACCCACATGCGTGGAAATGGTTTGGCCTCATGTGTTATTGTTCAATAATACTAATGTTTTTGCTAATGCTAAGTGCAAAAATAATACAAGTACTGGTTTTCAACTGTCATAAAAAGGTAAATAAAAGCAGAAAAAGATGGAGTAAAACAACAAGCACTAGCACTTTCACAAGAGATGACACATGAGAGCTGGACAGTTTAGCCTCACCCACATAAAGTTAGCTACTCCAGCAAAAACAAACATACAAAGAGAGAGGCAAAACAAAACAAAACAAAATATTTTAAAAAAAGTACAGTGGTGCAAATCATTGTTTTGGGTATTTTAAACATTCAGTGATAATTTTGTCATGGTCCTGGGTCATTTTGACCCAGCATTCAGAGTTTCTGGTATCCTGGTGTTATTCTGTATTATGGTTTACGTTTTGATTCACCAGTTGGGCTGTTTTGATTAGTATTATCCCATGTTTTGGTTTCTGTGCTCCCTCTGTTCAGTGTCTGGTCTGTGTCTGCCCTGGTCCCACGTCTCCTGTCTAGTCATCCCTGTTCTTGTGTTCCCTCCGTACAGTGTCAGTATTATCGTAGTGTGAAGCTCTTGTCTCGGAGTCTGTCTGTGAGTCCAGTCGGTGTGTTTCCTGTTTTACTTTGATAGTCTTGTGTGCCTTGTTAGTGGGTCTAGTTTCGCTTCTCCGGTCTCGTCTGTTAATTAGTGTCAGGTGTGTTTCCATCCTGGTCCTCATTCCCTCGTTTACCTCTTGTATTTATTGTCTGTGTTTTCATCTGTTCAGCGTTGTGTTGTACCCTCATTCTACACTGTGTGTTCTGTCTGCCAGCCTCTTTAGTTTATTTGTATTTTCAGTTTAGTTATTTTGGTGTCCAGCAATAAAGCTGTGTTGAGTGCACTTTTGCCTCCTGGAGTCTGCCCATTGGGTCCTCCATTACTGCCTGCCTGCACACAGACCATGACAAATTTTTAAAAAGTAAAAATATTTCATTACTGTACTTAAGTGAGTTTTCAGGTATTTGTACTTTATTTGATTGTGTATTTTTCTGACAGTGTTTTAATTTTTAAGCCTTCCTTTTTTTTCTTTTTTCTTTTTTTTTTTTAAAAAGGGCTTGTTACTTTAGTTTTCATACATCTAAGTGGGGTTATTAATTATTTTGTGTCACCAACATTTTCGCCTAACACAGTCAATGGTTCAATTCCTGCCAGGGACACATATTCCCTTTGGGGTTGTGTCAGGAGGGGCCTAAAATTGCCAAATCAAACACATGGCGACCCCTTCTGAAAGTAGCTGTCCCTCTCTCCTTCTTGCTGTGCGCCTTCCTGACATCTAACCAGTTTGAACATGTTGGTGTTTGTGCATGTACTGATGGAAAAACATGGCGATGAAAGAGAAAACAAAACATATGCAGGGAACATGAGCACAAAGCAAAGCATGACAGATACATGGAAGGTTGGACTTTATGGCAGAAGATGAAGATTTTGGTCATTAGTTTTCACCAGAATCTTTATTAACACAAATATTTGCACTTCTGCTGAGTAAGAAACTTGTGTACTTTTGTCATCTGAGGTTATTGTTATTACTATTGTCTTAAGTTGGCTGTACTTCCAGGTTACCTTGTTCCCTGTCCATTTTTCACTATTACTGCTATTAACTAAACCCTTAGCTCAGTATGAGTACACCCAACAGACTTTATTCCACTTGCCAGATTGTCTCTGTGTCTGCAGTGATTCTGCATTACAACCTTTCCTGGTTTCCTGTTTATTCTTTAAGAACATCAAAATTGTAAAAAAATTGGTCACTCCTCATTTTTGCCTTTTTTCCCTGCTCTCTCTGATTGCCTTGCTGGGTCCCCTGCTTTGTGTATGCTGGATTTTGGAGTTTGCCAGAGATGCCAGAGTAACAGTGGAACTTTATGTAATATCCAAAGGTCAAATATAATTATCAGGCCAAAAAGTTATCGAAATTCTGTTCATTCTTTAGACTTAGACGAGCTTCTTTTTCCGCAGGTTTTATGAGTCAAAAGGAGTTAAACAAGTGGAGGATGGTTAATGAGTAATCAGATAATCCAGTCTTTACTATACAGTTTGCGGCAAAAGTAAGAGATTATGAACAAATGCACCCTATCTTTATGTATCTTACTTTTGGGAATATTCACATGCTTCAGATTCAGGTAGTGAAGCTGAACACGAGGTGCTAATACTCTTACCTCTTGTTCACTTTGAATGGTGTGACATTATGCTTTACAAGACCGAATTATGGATCCTTTGCTTGCATGCAGTGAAAAGTTCAGGTTTTTAAATAGTAAGGCAGTTGCCAGTCAGTCAAATCATAGTTATTCAAATATTCCAAAGGTGCTGCGAGCCAATCAAATGACTGCAGAGAACTATTCTGAGGGATTGAGGATGTTGCTTGTGCAGCCTGTTATTTGGCATCAAAATGCAGCTGTTAAAAGTTGATCACCATTGTCAGTAATCGCCCTATTTTATCAGGACAAAGTTAGGTAACTGGCTTGGCTAATGATAATTTCTAATTGGAGATCTGTTAGCTTGCTTTGTGAGTGACTGGCTGTTGTCAGTGGTCATGTACCCCGAATGTCTGTTTTGCAAACTGCCAAATTGTGGAAGAAGTGTAAATCCTGCTATAGTGATTTATAGCTGCTGTACTGATGCACTTTTCCTTGTGCATGGGTACAGTAGCTATCGGTAGCAACATCTCTGCTTCAAATTCAGCCTTTGTTGCATCTCTCTCTTTCTTTCCTTTCATCTTCTCATGTTTGCTATGAACTAAAAGCATAAAGTTCCCACAATTCCTTTGAAAAGTCCTTGAAATTACTCAGTACTCAAAAATGAATGAATATAAATACAGAAACAGGAAGTGAGTCATTTGTTGTCATTACTACTCTCCACCATAACAATACACAAATCCTTCTTTTATTGATAGCGGAGCTTGTGAGTTTAAAGAAGTGAGTAAACAGCATTATTGCCCAGTGGCAGTTACTCAGACAGTGTGAGACCTAGTTGTTCTCAGTTCTCATTGTACCTGTTTGCAATGGTCTGTACCTCTGCTATTTTGGTCACTGACCTTTAGCCACAAGTTAACCACAGAAGTCATTTGATATACATTTTACTGTAATGATGATCCTGTGGTGTGTGTCCACAGACTACAGTGAAAAACATCCTAAATTTAGACATTAGACATGTGTCCTCTGACCATCCCACATCTGGTTAGCTGAGGGTTTGGCCCTGATGCAACAGCACATCATCGTTAACATTATCAGCATTACAAATCCATCCCAGAAAAAAACTTCCATTTGCAGCATGGTGGACATCAAAAATGTAAAAACAAAAGATACACTTAAATTGTAATGGAAGGCCATTAAGAAGGAGCTAAAAGGAACTAAAGAGAAACATGAGAAGAAAGAAGAGAATCGTAGTTTCCCTCTCGAGTAAAGCCAACCAGCCTGATAAATATCTCTGTAGCCATCAGAAAATCGCCTTAGCTGCTTCTTCCAAAAATGGTTTAGAGGAGCAATTAGTCTCAGGAATTTAGGTTAATGAGGTACAATAAAAAAATTATATTATAAGGAATACAGTACTTCTTTTTGTCAGTATCTTCTTAAAAGTTTTCCTTGGTGTTATGTTGGGTTAATTTATTGGATAAACATATGAGCAGCTTTGACTCTTTGTGGTTTCTCTCTCTCTCGGAGGGACAGGTTTCTGTGGGCACCTTGGGTTAAAAGTGTAAATAAGCTATAAATGAAACCCCTATTTATGCTGTCTATTACTATGTAGAGTGCAAAACCTTGCATCAGGCCCTAAAAACCCTCAATGGTGACTGATACTCGCTTCGTGCTCATGTATGTTATTAAATTTGAAATAAGTATGAATTTAACAGTGAGAGATAAGATCTACATAAACTTCAATTCAAAGACTTCAAAGACACTTCTCAGCCAGGTTTCAGTTGCAGGAGGAAATGCTAGAGAGACCTTGAAGTGGCTCGACCCCAGCGTCCTGGATCTAACTTAAGTGCTAGGTAAATTATTTTAATCCCCCAAAGTTCCTGCTTGGGGTAGTAATTTTCAAAGAGCACAAACTTTGCAGGTGAGCCTTGCAGAACTAAAGATTTTTGATTGGTTGAGTGCTTATCTACTGCGTTCCTCTCTACCCAATTATAGAGGAACAGTTTGTTGTAGCAATATGTGACAATTCAGCAGCGTATTGTTTTAAATATAGTGTATTCTGTAAATTAACTTAAATCAAAAACAACACTTAAAACACCTGAACAGTGAAGTGAATATAACTGATCAGCTCTGGGAAACCTTGAGTCTTTATTATTTAAGTTGTTATAACCAGTCTTAAGTGTGTTGTTATAACCATTGACCCAAACTACTCGGATCCCAGATCAGAGTTTATGTCAGCTTGATTGAAAGCATCCTTCTGTTCAGTACCTCAGTATCGTGTGGTAACCTGACTGTGGCAATTAGGAACAAATGGAGCAGGATCATCAGAACTGGTAAGATTATTGGTCAACAACAAGCTTCACTGGATAAGCTGTATCAGTTTGTTGTCTTAAGGAAAGCCAGGTTTATTGTTGCTGACCGTGAACACCCTCTTCATTCCAACTTTGAATTAATGCCCTCAGGATGACGGAGCCTCAAACTAGCAAAAAGATGTATAAGGATCAGTTTTTCCAAAAGCAATTAGTATATTGAATAATAACATACTGTGATGTATTTCTATAGTTTGATAAAGAGAGGCAGTTTGTACTTCTGACTGATTATCTCAGTATTGCATTTGATCATTGGCTGACCAATGTAGGACAAAAATGACACAGATCTTTATTAACTTTATTTATTCTGCAATGGGTTCATAAACAAAAACCCTTTGTCAGGATAATAATTAATCCATGCAATGTTTACAAGGATCCTAATTCACAGACCATGAGCCCCATGCATGTCTGATTTACTACAGTACAATATCCATATTTTTTTTCATATGGAACAGAGACTTTTCTATGTCTCTAAGAAAATTTCACTGTGCAAAAAGACGACCTTAAACAGAATCAAGCTGTCACAGCATTTTTCTCTCAGAAAGCTAAAATAATGTAGCCAAGTGCAATAACATATTCTCATGCAGTAGACACCATAATAGTGTTTTAGTATTCTACGAGAGCTATATGATTTATATTTGAAATTACACATTTCACAGTATACATGATACAAACCGTCATTCATCCCCTTATTATACAAAACAATAAAACACATGGAGGAAGTCCCAAAAAGTTGATTGTGTTCATCTGGCCGTAGCATCACCAACCTGCTTATAAGGTTGGGGAAACCTGCAGTAAGCTAAGACTAAAGAAGTCACTTGAATGAGTGACAAAATGTTTCTCCCACTGAAAACGCTATGTCCAGATGAACACAATCAACTTTTGGGGATTTCTTTACCTGGATGATTGAGCATGCATCAAGACACATGGAGGAAGAATCAGGCAGATAAGAGAATAAAACCACTGGTTGTAAAGGCCATTACAGCAAAGTATGCTGTAAACATGATAAAGGTCAGCGAACCATTCCTAAATATCATTCAGCTTCTGTTGTTTTTTGTGAATAAAGGCTCATTTATGGTGTTTTATCCTTGTGAATCTGAAATTTCAATACACAAAAAAACAGGCTTTCTTTCTTTCTTTCATTCTTTCTTTTTATTAACTGGAGGAGTTTCCAGTAAAGCTTGCTCACAGTGATGCTCTCTGCAATCACTACTAGGAAAATACTATGTTTTAAAGACTGCTGCTACCTGCTGTAGATATCAATGTATATCTGCTGTGATCTGTTTTCAAAAAAAAAGTCCTGCTGTAGGTGCATGTTGTGAACATGCACCACAGCAGGACTTTGTACACATGCTTAGATCTCAATGTCGAGAACCTGGCGCAGACAATGCCCCACGTCAGTGGGGATGTCCACAAGACTGAGCTCATTTCCGTCCAGTCGCACCGCTAAGAGTCTGGAGAAATTCATTACGTCCACGACACTGCAGAAGCTACCCATAGTAAACTCTACAGGCAAGGGAAAGAGTGGAGGCAGCGATGAGTTTACGTTCATACAAAACTGTAGAATTGCAGTATGACTATATAAATCATCTTAGGAAAAGATATGTCCAACTTTATGTTCTTGTTTAATCTAAGTGTGCATGAAACAGTAGTACATACACAATCATGAAATTTCTTATTGTGGAATCAATAAAACCGGCTTAAATGTAGAAAACTGTATAGCAATGTACAACATGATGATTAAAAAAAATGCTTTCTTTAAAGAAACTCTTACCTTTGATCTGATTGGCTTGCAGATAAAGATATTGCAACGTGGTGCTGACTGAAGGAATTCTCTCCAGTTTGTTGAAGCTCAGGTCCAGCTCCACCAGCCCAGACACATTAAACGTGTTAGCGGGGATGCCTTTATCTGTGAGCAGGTTGTGCGACATCCTAAAATACTGTAGCTGAGAGAAGAGGCTCAGGAATCCCTCAGGTATAGAGTCAATGGAGTTGTACTCCAGGTACAGCTGGTGCAGGTATGCAGGTAGCAGATTTGGGACCTGGGACAGTGACACAACATCTCTAAATGAGATTACCTTGGTTGTTTAATAATGCATTTAGAAACAAAAAGATAAACAATTACCTTTGTCAGCTTGTTGTTACTGAGGTCAAGCAGTGTGAGGGAGTTCAGCCCCTTCAGTGACGAGCCCACCTCTGAGAGAGCATTATCATGAAGGTACAGGATAGTGAGGTTATCCATTCCCTCTAGGTCTGCAGGTGACACCTAGGCAAAAGTGGCAATAACTGTAAAGCATTGTGTAATGTCTCACCTGATGTCTAGCTAAAACAGGGAATGTGAATTTTTGAACTTTTAAAAAGTCAGAAAATGTACCTTCTCAATCATGTTGTGATCCATTCTGAGGTCTCTCAGGCAGAGGGGAAGGTTTGAAGGAATGCTGGTCAAATTGTTGTGTTGTAGATATAAACGCTCAAGTCCCCCCAGCTTCAGAAATGCCTACAAAATGATCAAGATGAGCAGGTATGAAACCCAAAAAGAAAAATCATGATAAATTATGTGGTGGTTTCATGATTGAAATTATGAAAGGGGCCTTTTCAGAGCACAGATGCACTATTGTCAGCTGTGATATTGAAATGATATTACACTTGCACTTTTGTTTGCAAACGACCAGCTAATTTCCAATTAGCATTCAAACTGATGGTTGCAGTGCACTTTTCCTTGTGTGTGAATGTGTTTTTCAGTGTGTTTCAATGGAGAAATAGACTTTATGAGAAGTAATGCTGGGGGATGCAGACCACAAGGTCTGTGGTTCTGATGTGGCAAGCTGCTGTCTGGTTTAGTGTGAGCATCTGCTCTGCTAATCACACTGCTTTACCCAAAGATGTTTCAAACTATAACAAGTTCTGTCAATATGATGACAGAAAACTAAGCATCATCAAACCACAATATTTATTCATGTATTTCCCCCCTTTTGGCTTCTTCTTTTCTTTTATAAAAAGACAACACAGGAAATTAACTTGAGGATTAAGAACACACAGCAGTAAAAGAAAAACGACTCGGGCTGTTAGGCACCTGTCAGCCATCGTACCACTGTTTATAGCGGCAATAACTCATGTGATCTCACACGAGTGTCTAGATGTACCTATGACCACATGTTTACCTTCTTGCCAATTGATTCAGATGTCAGCTGGTTGAAATGCAACATAAGCCACACCAGATTGGTTGCATTGCTTAGAGCAGAGTCCGGCAAAGACGTGATGGCATTATGTTGAAGATACAAGTATTTGATATGGGAGGGAATTGCTGGCACGGCGGTAAGACCTCGTCCATTACAGTACATAGCAACAGGAAAGGAAGAGGGGCAGTCACACTCGTCAGGACACGCTGACACACTGTATGCTCTGTCTGCATACTGGGAGCCATAAAAGTATCCTTGGCTCTGCCAGTAATATGTCCAGGAGTCCCATCCATGGCAGAAAACGAGTGGAATCAGGGCAGACAAAAGAAAGAAGATCACCAGACGCATGATTGAAGGAAGTCACTCAAATCTTAACTGTAATGTAACACAGGGAGAACAGAAGGGCACACAGTGGTATTAAAAAACCCAAAAAATAGAAAAAGTCATTCACAAATCAACAAAATGTTCTAGATTTATCAACTCACGGATGTTTTAAAACATTTTGAAACACTCAAACATGCAAAATTAAACATTTAAAAGAACAAAAAAAAATCTTTCAGAAGTATAACTTCCTATACAACTTTAACAAAATCTGTTATTCTTCTGTCCTACTTAGATTTAAGGTGCAGTGCAGGCATGGACTTTATTTGGAAATATAACTGCCTGCAGGCAGTCACATTCTTAGTGGTCTTAGTCCACAGGGAAGCTCAGAAAAGCCTTTCCTGGCTTTCTTGAGCCTTCCTTGAATGCAAGTTTTGTAATATTCACTCTGCTGCTTATGGTAAAAATTAAGGTAAAAACATTCAGTGATTACTTTTCCAAAATTACTCTACACATACTGGGTCTATCTTCTCATTTAGTCTTGTATAAATTTCCATTTAAAAGAAAACAAAAAGGTTTCACACACTTGCATGTACACACGAACACACACACACACCTACCCGATCAAAGGCACTGGCCCTCTTGTCCCCCGCTCTCTCTCTGAGTGAGTGTGCTCAGCACTGTAGGATACTCTGACACACACTGTATGAAAAGTCTTTTCTCCCCTCCCTGCTCTCCGTTCCGTCATGCCAGCCCCCTCCACACATGTCTGTCTGTTCTTGTGCTTTTGATTACTTCGACCCCCTTGTCCAATTGCCCGCACCCCATTGCATTTGGTCAGGAATGGCCCACAGCCCACTCTGAAGCCTTTTTTTTCCTCCAGTGTGAATGATGTGAGATGCAGTCGCTTTGAGGGATTGTTCCCATCTGCGAGAAGCACATTCAATCCGTCCGTTTCCTCATTTCAAGTGACCCCCTCTCTTTCTTCACAATAAAGGGTAGAAAAATAAAAGTCATACATAAGTGGCAATGATAAACTAATCCAACTTTGGTTCATATGGTGCAAATGTAAATACCTATGAAAGACTAAAATGAGTCAGAACTTGATACTATATATACTTTAGCTGTAGCACTGCAAAAAAAGTGTAAGTTTTGTTATTGTAGTTTATTGCAGCTACAAACATAAAATCCCAGGTGTGCTGTTAGCAGGTGAGACACTCACCAGCCAACTTCAGTGTGTAATTTGGAATAATGAAAAGCTGGATAATTGGTTGTGTTTTTTTTCTTCTTGCTGCTTTTTTTTAGGAGGTCATCATTACAGCTGGAGTAACTTAAAGCAAACATACCTTTATCAGCTCACACCTGCAGGAGATTTTATTGTGATCTGTGTGGGGAAATGATGCAGCACAGAAGAAGAAGTACAGCACAGGTCAGTTTTGTTTTAATAGTACTCGGTAAAAACCTCGTTACACCTTGCATGTGCTTGTTTTGTTCTTTTGTAGTTACATCAGTGTGCCAACAAGGGTTTTACCAGTGTTGTAACGTGTAAGGTGTTGGTTTAAACATTATTAAACATAGTAAGATAGCCTTAAGACAAAACTTAGATGCCCTTCAACCTACACATAATTTTTTTCACATGGGTCTACCCAGTTTTCTCTGCTCCTCTACAACAAGCTTACATCTTGTAAAGGGTTAAATGAAACCATGTGTGACAGTCTCCTTATGTTGTCTGTCTGGTCTCAATGTGGGCCTCTTCCTGCCTCTCTATGTTCTCCATTCAGCGTCCATAAGAACCAGTGTTTCTGCTCACTTTCTGTCACGCCAGCCCTCTCCACATCTTTTCAAACATTTGGTAATTCTGAACTTTAATCATTTCTTTCTATCACACTTTTTCTCTCCTCCTTTGATGTAAGCTTGGAAGATGTGTAATTTTTCACTAGAATTATATATTTACACATGTTGATGAAATCTCTGCGCTTTAACTATATACAGGGAAAGCTTTTTGGAAACACATGAAGATACAAACAGTTAGGTCCAAAATTTGTTGGGGGAAAGACAAAATATCTGTAGTTTTGCCTTTACACACCACCACACCTGATCACAAGTTCAAACTTTCAGTTTTACTTTGAAGGGTTTTTCAAAAGATTTACATGAACTGTTTACAAATAACAGCCACTTTTAAACATAGTCCCCCATTTTTAGACTCAAAACTAATTGGACAAGCTAACATAAACATTAAACACACAACTTATTTACATATAAGGAGTGTGTTTAATACTTGATGAAAATCTAAATCAGCCACCTTCAGTTGCTGCTTGTTTGTGAATCTTTCTGCAGTCAGGTTTGTCTTCAGTAACTGAAATGCTTGCATGCTCTGTTGGGTCGAGATCAGGTGACTTAGTTCACCATTGAAGAATATCCCACTTCTTTGCCCAGATGTCCTTGCAGCTTGCTTCAGGTCATTATTGATTTGCATTGTGGAGCTCTGTCTAATTAGTTTTGCGGTATTTGACTGAATCCAAGCGGAGAGTATCGCGTTGTACACTTCAAAATGATTCTGCTGCTAATATTAGCAGTCACATCACCAATAAAAACTAGTGACCCGGTTCCGCTGGCAGCTATATCGATGTTATAACGCTGCATCCACCATGTTTGACACAAAATGTGGTAGGATTTGGATCATGAGCTTTTTCTCTCCTTCTTCAGATTTTTCTCCTTCCATAATTCTGGTAATGATCTTAATCTTGGTTTCATCTGTCCAGAGATTTGTTTGCAGAGCTGTGCTGACTGGTTTAGATGTTTTCTAGCAACATATAATCTGGGCTTCTTGTTCATGACTGGAACCAGTGATTTGCTGTAAACCCTCTGTATTTCCATTCATAGAGACGCCTCTCAATTATAGATGTAGACAATGATACCCCTATGATCTTGACAGTGTTCTTGACTTGGTCAGACGTAAATTGACCAAGCAGGTTGTTGTGAGAGCGAGCAACCTCCATGAATACAACAAGTCAAGGAATAAGCTTTGTTTTTCCATAGCGACTAATGGCTGTATCACATCTAACATAGCAACTCTTGAGCAATCTGCACAGGGTGTCACATTCATTCTGACTCTTTTTAAGTCAGCATATATCCCAAAATGCTAATTCTGTAATCCACTTGCGTAGCTTTTGGAGACTCACCCAAAGACTGTATCAGTAAAAGACTGGATCTCTGTGAGTGATCAAAGAGCTGTCTTGTCAACACATCATAAAAAAAGTATCTCAGATGAAATAACACCAGAAATTCTGCTGTGTAAACTGGCTTTGTGCCTTATACATGTTATTTGAGGCGGCTGTTCTTCCTGTAGCCGTTGTGTCCGACATCTGACAGTAAAAAGGTTTATGCATCAAAAAAAGGGAAGAAAGGGGTGACCAGATGTCACATTGCATTACATCTAAGCCAAAAAACTGCAGCGAAAAAAGTTTCTTTCCTCTTTCTTTTTTGTCTGGAGGCATCCACAGACAGACGTGGCAAAATGTTTAAGCAGTCATATCTGTTTCTGTAAAAATGTTTTAATTATTTATTTTATTTTAAATATTTCTCTCAAAACATCTGAGGAGTTGTGTTTAGTGAAATGAACTGAGGTGAACTCTCATACAAGACTGATAATTAACAGTCAAAGCATAAACAAGCATCATGAGGTTAAAAACTGCTTTTATGAGATTGTTAGGCAGATAAAGTTGTGCGACTTTTGTGTGAGACAAAGATAACCTTTCTGTCACACAATATGACACATAGTATGACACACTCTCAAGGTTATCAACAGCTACCCTTGAGAGTGAGGGAAATGACTCAAGGTCTTCAAAGCAAAAGGATAAACTGGACTTTGAGGAGCTGCAAACATGTCGAACCCCCACCCATGTCCCCCCCGTCTTCAAACTGGGTCATGAGCGGCACTGAGCTTTTAGCTCAGACTGTGAACTCTTCACAGGAATGCCTGCTAATTTCTCCTTGTGCAAAAAAACCAAAGAAATACCAAGAAACCAAAACACTGACAAAGAGACATCAGACAAGCCAAACACTGGGCAGAAGTATCTGCAAAAATACACACAAAACACACTAACTTCTTTTATCTCCAGCATGAAGTCAAACAGGAAAAACACACTTTGTTTAGGCTGCGTTGCTTAAAATGAGCCAAAGTGCTCCGTTACATATGTATGGCAGTCAGATGTTCTCTCAGCTGGCTGAGGTAGAGATTCATGTGGCCCTCATACATTTGCACTAACAAAAAAAAATGCATTGTTTAACTGATAAGTAAGATGTGATGTTGGGATTATGAGTTACTTGTTGCCGAAAAAGAAAGTATGGAAGAAGATAATAAAACAATAGAGACGATAAAAGAATGATTCACTACACTGTAAGTTAGTAACAGCTTGTGATGCGTTTTTTTCTTAAACTGCATAGTTTGCACATCTCTCTGCTTCTCATTTCCTGGACACTAGCCTTAACCTTAACCTTTACAAGCTTTACCTCATCCCTAATGACACACACACTCACAGGAGCAGCATCAACAGCTCTTCTCAAGCATCCCTAATTTCCTCACTTACCGCACTCCACTCCAAATATAGCTAATCTAACTTGTCCTCCACACACTAAACGCTGCATAAAAAAATCACTGAAGGAAATGCACACTTAATAAAAATACTCTGAATTTCAAGGCGTTATAGTCTGCTTGGACAAAGTGACTCCTTAAAGTAACCTGAACCATGCCACCCTAGGGCACAGGGGCAGCAAAACCATGCAATAGAAAGCAGATGTATACACACACATACACATACATACATGTGTGCACACACACTTCCACATAAACCATAAATCATAAACAGATGTTTAAATTTACACCATGTCGGGATTCTCATCCTTTTCTCACATGGATAAAAGGCACAGCTCTTTAAGGAAGTATGTTATAATTATAGGTCTGAGCAAAGAAATAAATAAAAAACAGACAAAAAACACTGAACTTCTTAACATCTTGGCATAGTTTCTTTTTCGACCAGTGTTAAATCTTGTTGTGTTACAATGAGAATGGAGGTGTTATATCTGCACTGAATGGTGTCGTGGTGACTCAGCATAGCTGCCTGCATCTTGGACTCCAGCTGCAACATCTGGAGTCCAACACTGTGCTTTGGCCCATAAACCTGGGGGAAATTGTAATACTAAAAGAAAGAATATGGCTCCAAAAGAAAGTTATATGTCTTATAAGAACAACCAGGAGTTTTTTGCCACATCATAATTCATCTGAAGTCTTTGAATTGGTTATTTTTTCACATTGCTAATAAAACACATCTTTCAAATGAGCCTATATGTGATTTAGTGGAATTAATGAGGTAGGTATGCTTTTGATAAGTGAGGAAATAGAGCCCTCTAGTGTAAGTGATAGGAAATTTAAGGATGATGTTCAGGAAGCTGTTGAAGAGAATCAAAGAGAAGGGTGAGAAAGAGGAAAGCAGAATCACAACCTCCAGCTCAAACTATGCTCTGGACAGCTGATAACACTTTTAAAATAAACATGTTAAACAGACAATGTTAAAAAAAAATTGCACAAACATAACTAAAATAGGTTAAAAAAAATTATGAGTGTAAAATGTAGAAGTAAATTTATATGTCATTTGATACACAAAGAGGTGTGTACAAGGGTTATAGAGCAAGTTATGTACCCATTAGGTGGTTACATGTTTTGATATTTTTTGCTCTTTGCACTGTGATTACACAGTGTTATTGTCACAGTTTGGCAGCGTGGAAGGAAGGAAGTGGACTCCAGTGCAGGACTTAGGAGATAAGACTTGAACTCAAAATCACAGGTTTACTTTATGAGAAAATCTAGAAGGAAAACACAGGGAACACAGAGTAAGGAAACAAAGTACCATGTAGAGAAGACACAGCAACGAACAGATGAAGACTCAGACAATTGCTGTGTCCCAAAACCAAGGACACTTCCTATGTAGGACCCATCCTTCGCGGTCGACGTGGGCAGCGTCCTCCGAAGAGTGAGAAGTGCAGAAGTGCGAAGCTGTGAAATGGGACGGCCTACACTTCATATTTGCATCACCAGCTGTCTCAGCGGAGTGTAATAAACACAGCCGTCTGCTCCGTGCTTCCTAAAATATAACAGGATATATAACTATGTAATAATTATAAATATAATACAACAGGAGTAAATCCTCTACCATCTCACACTGCTGTTTAATCAGTTTCCTGTCTGACGTTTGTACAGCATATACAGCTGTGCGACAACTATAACTTTGATCTCAGCCAAACTGATTTACTCAGGAACAAATAAAACACTGGAAAAAGCCAAACAATAACATTTTTAAGGTATTTGAGTGACTTATATATCATGTGTAACCTGAGTAGCGTAAGAGTGCGGGGCGTCTGAGAATGATGTGCCGGGAGTCCGGTGTTTCAGCGGCTCTAGCAGGCCATCTCCGTGAACGTCAGCGCACTTTTGGAAATATGTGTTGTGTTGATAAATGGAGCAGATATTTGTGATTTACACAGCTACATTCTCACCTGACATTATCTTAACAGT
>VVHJ01035488.1:0-11637 GCA_015107715.1 Tylochromis polylepis
GGGAAAAAGACAACCCGAACGCTTCTTCAGCAAATGCACACTACAGGAAAAACCACACTGCAGTCTCTTATACTTTTTACTTGCAAGGACGGACACTTAGTGCTCATGTGTGCACTTAGAGTGACTCGCGCCAAGTGTCTGTCCCCTTCCTTTATTTATAGTTGAAGCAGGTCATACAAAACACATAGAAAAGCAGAAGCATGTCACACAACAGGGTTACGCAGCTATACATTTACTGGCAGAATCCTGCCCTTTGTCACACTTTAGAAGGAAGTCCTTCTGGTTTCAAAACCAGAGTTGAAACTTCAGCGGTTTCATAACTGCTTTGCACTTACAATCATCAACGGCCAGGAACATGTACATAGGTTACATGTTTCGTAAGCGCAGACAAAGTACATCTGTAATTTTCCATTGAGCACATGTAAGAGTCAAAAGGTTATATGTTTTAAGTGCAGACAAAAGCACAAAGTTATAATTTCTCACTAACACACATTAAAATGTGCTTAGACCTATGCTTAAAAGCACTTCTGTGAATGGGTGAATAAGGTTTGTAGCAAGAAACCATGGTAGAACTTTCTATTACAGTTCGGTAATAAAGGGGTAATAGTCAGAAAAAAAAGGGGAAAACAAGAATGTAATAATGTGGTAATAATAAGTGCATGGTAATAAAGTTATTACCATGCAATTACCAAAGTAATAACTACTTAATATCAAAGTAATATCATGGTAGCAACAGTGGTTACAGTTGTGAAGTATTACCCTGAAATTTATGTAAGAAGATAATAAGAGTCCAAAAACTGGGAGTAATAATATGGAAATACAGCTCCGTAATAAAGTGGTAATAGTAGGGTAACATGGAAGAAACAAGAATGTAATAATGTGGTAATTTTAAAAGTTATTACCACTCAATTACCTCTGGTAGTTTCTGTGTAATAAGCAGGAAACAGGCCTGCAAAATTCAAAACTACCTGTTTCTATTTAATAACATATTAATAACCTATTAAAGTAAACTTAAAAAGTGTGTGATTATTACCTGGAAACACCTGTGGTATTTATAAACACCTGTATTTCCATATTATTACCCCCAGTTTTTGGACTCTTATTATCCTATTACATAAATTTCAGCGTAATATTACACAACTGTAACCACTGTTGCTACCATGATATTATTTGGATATTAAGTGGTTATTGCTTTGGTAATGGTAGTAATAACTTTATTATTATTATTACATTATTATGTTCTTGTTTCCCCATGTTGCCCTACTATTACCCCTTTATTACCGAACTGTAATAGAAAGTGCTACTGAAACCACATTTAGTGCTTAAATGTACTAGAAAGTGCTAATACCAGTCTATTAATTATATAATAAATGAAACCCATAGTTATATCAGATTGATGAGTCTTTAATTATCTTCTTATTTGTATTTCACAATAACTGTTTTAATTAACATGATTAATTGTGATGTAATAAATTGCTGTGTGTAGTAATTAACAGTATATATTCACATTACATTATACATTACATTATAGCTATCTGTCATGAAACTGGTTGCACAAAACCCCCTAAAAACTGCAAATAAACTTTCCCAGTCACAGGGCTCGCTTAGGTTCAGTGGTTTAGAGACAAAGTGGTTTCGCCATGTACATAGGACATATGTCGACATATACTGTCAATATGTTGTCCAAAGAATGTTTAGTTCAATTCAGTTCATTGATTCAATTCAGTTAGGGTAAAAGATCTCAAATAGAAATGCATCATTGCACCACAGTGAGAGCCATTAGCCACAAACTTTTTGTGGAGTTTGGCAGGCAACCAAAATTACTCCAAGAGTGCATCAACAACTCATCCAGGAGGTCACAAAAGAAACCAGAATGGCATCTAAAGATCTGCAGATCTTACTTGCCTCAACTCAGTTCAGTTCAGTTCAATTCATATAGCACCAGAACAACAGTCACCTCAAGGTGCTTTATTTTATAAGGTAAAGACCCTACAATAATAAAGAGAAAAACCCAGCAATCTGACAACTCCCTGTGAGCTAGCACTTGTTGACAGTGGAAAGAAAGAACTCCCTTTTAACAGGAAAAGGCCTCTGGCATAACCAGGCTCACGGAGGGGCAGCCATTTGCCACCAACAGTTGGGGGTGAAGTGAGGGAGAAAGGACAAATGAAAGCTGACAGCACCTGGTATTCCCAGTGAGCCCCCAATGAAGTACTAACCAGCTTCCGAAATCAGATGAGATCAGGTATGCTCAGGGTTGATGGAAACATCTGCTGACTTTAACAGCAGATGTGAGACTAGGTTTCAGTCATTGGGTGCTTTCACTTCTCAAAAAAACTGAAAATAGTTTTATTGTGGATTTAAACCAACTGGTAGTTCCACTTTGGTTCTAAATAAAATAAAAAGTCTTAATAACAATATAATTCTTTTACTGAGGGAGTGTGTTTTACATACACAGCCTGCATTGTCAGTTAGATACAGCTTAGAAAATTATTTGTCTATTTAAGAGAATAAACTGAGAAAATCCATTTCCCTTTGATTTGGCTAAAACTAAATTAATTTCCATTTCTATCATTCTGTAACGATGTCAGATGGGCATGCACTTATTGTGTGTCATATTTAAATTGATTCAGTTTAAACTTTAACAGCTCATATGTATAGTTGTTCCAGTCTGTCAGTAATTGGTTATTGCTGCAATAATTCTTTTATATTCATCATGACGCTTTATAATCTGTTCCACTGAATGAACGAGGTGGGACTTGATAAGCCATCATCAAATTTTACTTTGATGTTTTATGTTATTTTTATTTGATGCTTTTTAAATTTTGCTTAACACAGAAAGGTGATAATAACTGAACTGATGCCCATTACCTCTGAATGGATTTTTGGGTTTTGCCAGTTAACACAAAGAAACACTGGCTTTGCTGAACTTGCTTCATATTCATATTCACTATAATATGTTAATGTTTTTTGTTTTTTAAAAATGGATTAAATAAACGTAAGTATGCACAGCTGTGTTCTTTAAGTGTTTAAAGTGTTTAAAGCTTGGTCACAACACCTCACTTAAGTAAGATGAGAAAGAGACTGATGTGGATGTTGTTTTGGTTTGGGTCTGTCTGACCCAAAGTGAACATTCCCTCTGCCTATAATAGAAAACTGATCTCATTGCCTTGTATAAAACTTCATTGGTTGCATTAAATAATTTAAAAACAACAACATCAAAACAAAACACGAGCAGTAGTTACTGAAGAACTAAGGTGGGTCATTATGAAAGCAAAAGCAGTAAACCTATATTTCTTCCTTACAGTTTTTGATTTTTCTGTAAAGACAAAGCAGGACAAGACATTATTTTATTTTATTATTAAGGGCTGTCAGATGTCACATCAAGTGACTGGTAGCCAGTAGTCCACAGACACCATTATTGTACATTAAAGTCATTTATCAACATTCTTAAGGATTCACAGCAAGGTCAGCTGTGCAGTAACCTTCCGTTCCTACACTGTAATCTGTTATAACCTGGTTTACTTCACATTCAAGCT
Source organism: Tylochromis polylepis (assembly GCA_015107715.1). Lineage (NCBI taxonomy): Eukaryota > Metazoa > Chordata > Actinopteri > Cichliformes > Cichlidae > Tylochromis > Tylochromis polylepis. The sequence continues at coordinate 3,540 of VVHJ01035488.1, forward strand.
GACCAATTTCCAAATCTATTTGTATTTATATCTATTTATAAGGGCAGCCCTAGCGAAGTCCAACACCCACTGTGAATGAGTCTGATTTATTGCTGGCAATGTAGACCAAGCTCCTGCAGTGGTTATCCAAGAACTGAATGGCTGTTGCAACAGGCCAGACACCCCATACTCCCAAAGCACCTCCCACAGAATACTCTGAGGAATACAGTCAAATGCCTTCTCCAAATTCACATGTTCTCCAAACACATGTAGACTGCTTGGACTCCCATGCACACTCAAATATCCTTGAGAGGGTAAAGAGCTGATCCAGTGGTCCACCCTTTCGACTAACGGATGGACTCTCCTTTCCAGCACCCTGGCATAGATTTTCCCGGGGAGGCTGAGGAGTGTGATCCCCATATAGTTGGAGGACACCCTCCACAGCCTTCTTATAGAGGGAACCACCACCCCGGTCTGCCAATCCAGAGGTACCGCCCCAGATCTCCATGCGACATTGTAGAGGCGTGTCAGCCAAGACAGCCCTACAACATCCAGACCCTTCAGGAACTCAGGGCGATCTTCATCCAACCCACGTGCCCTGCCACCAAGGAGTTGTTTAACTGCCTTAGTGACCTCATCTCCGGTGATGCAGTGAGTTGTCCCACTCGTCCCCAGACTCTGCTTCCTCTACAGAAGACATGCCAGTGGGATTATGAAGGTGCTTACAATAATCTCAGTTGAAACCAGCAGCACCCCTACCACTATACACCGTGTGGGTAGAGCACTGCTTTACCCTACTTAGTCGCCTGACAGTTTGCCAGAATCACTTCGAGGCAGTCTGAAAGTCTTTTTCCATGGCCTCACCAAACTCTTGCCATACCTAAGTTTTTGTCTGAAGACACTGCCTGAGCCCCATTCTGTTTGGCCTGCCGGTCCATTCGGACTAGATGTCCCCAGTCCCCCTCTGAATGCTGTCAAAGCTCTGCCGGAGGTGAGAGTTGACGATCTCATGGACCGGAGCCACCACTACCACCTGAGCTAACTCACTACTAGGTGGTGATCAGTTGACAGCTCAGCCCCTCTCGTCACCTGAGTGTCCAGAACATACGGCTGCAGATCTGATGATATAATTATAAAACTGATCATTGACCAGCATTCTAGGGTGTCTTGGTGGTGGTTTGCACAGAAGTGCAGTAACAGAACACTGCTCCAGTTCAGATCAGGCAGGCCATTCCTCCCAATCACACCCCTCCAGGTCTCCTAGTAGGATGACAGTCTCCAGGTGGAACACCCACAAGCACCCCACCCAAGGACTCCAAGAAGGTCAGGTACTGAAATGTTCAGCGCATAAGTGCAGACAACAGGAAACATACTCTCTCATCCACTGGAAAAAAATCCAATGTACAGGCAGTAAGAAAAGAAAGATAAGTCACTATCCTTGTATTGATTTCCAAACTTTACAAAAGAGGTAACTTTACAGTTACCTTTGGTGTCCTCTGATTTTGAGTGAAAATGGTGAAAATGGTAGGCTCTTACAGGAGCCTACCATTTTCACCAAACTGGACCTGCATGGTGCTTACCATCTGGTGTTAATAAAGGAGGGGGATTCTCTACCTCCTAAGCTTATAGGAAGCAGCTTCAGGGATTTCTTGGTTTTCTAAATTTCTACCACCGATTCAATTGCAATTTCAGCAAAATAGCCTTGCCCTTGGCTAATTTCACTTCTCCTGAAGTAATGTTTCAGTGGGACTCCCGCACCCAAGAGGCCTTTAATAACCTCAGGCAACATTTTGCCACAGCTTTGATCCTTAATTAACCAGATCTGTCACAATATCGTAGAAATGGACACCTCTGGTTAGGAGCAGTGTACTCCCAACAGGACACAGGTGAAATGCATCCATGTGCATTCTTTTCTTGCCGTCTCTCTCCCGCAGAAAGGAATTATGATGGCAGAGACCATGAGCTGCTCGCTATAAAATTGGCATTAGAGGAATGGAGACACTGGTTGTAGGGTGTGGAAAATCTGTCTAGACACAAAAACCTTGCGCTTGAAAATTCGTCAAGCTAGGTATTCTTCACCCGTTTCAACTTCGCATTACATTCTGAATCTCTCTCCTAATGTCATTGTCTCCTAGTGTCTCCTGTGTCTGCTCACCTGAAATAAATATGACGATTCACAAAGAATTCAGAAAGCTTCTCATGTTTCCCAGTTACCACTTGTCCTGTCAAGTCCTTTGTGCCATCCTTCAAGGACCCTGCCATCAGTGTGGTTTATTGGCAGCCAGCAAAATGGAAGCTAGACGCCTTGGGAGGGGCTTCCAGTAGTTAGTGGACTGGGAGGGTGGAGTCAAACCATAACAACAGGTTACTCGTTCTGCCATCCTGGATAAAGGGATGGTAAAAGAATTCCACTGTAAACATCCCAACATTCTGACAAGGTCAGTGGGTCACCAGGAGGCTCCTGCTCCTGTTGGTGGGGGGTAGATACTGTTATGGTCCCTCAGTCCTCTCTGTGTCAGCTCACCACTTTCTCTCTGTCTCTTTCTCCTTTAGGGCTCTCTCTCTTTCTCTCTCTTTCTTTCTGTGTGTGTGTCTCTGTTTGTGGGACAAACAAAGACACAAACTGTACTGTACTATCATTTGTAGATAACCCTGCCCTGTGGAATTGGGATCTTCACTGGTGTTGATCTTTTGTTTGGATTAGAATTTACTGTTAATAAATGCACTGAATTTCTACCTGAGTGATCTCTGACAGCTTGAATATAACTTTTCATATTCCTTATGCTTGAGAGAATAATCAAACAGATGTTATAATAAGTCATCAGTCTGTTTTGCCCCTGTGTTGCTGAAGTTACTGCAGTACACTATTTATACAAGCCAACATTTCCTTTATCCATTTTAAATAAAAGTCTTCTAACAGAAACATTGCATTTCTGAACAAAATCTTTAATTTCAATTGTAAAGTTGGCTGTGTGGCATTGGCAGAGAAGATTTTGCAAGTTTTTTATTTTTTTAAAACTCTGCGTCTCAACCCACAAATGCATTTTCCTACAAATGTGCCACCATTTAAGAGGAAATAAATTGACTAAAAAGAAGCATTGTTACAGCAAATAAATAATTGACCAAACACAAATTTTCTTTTTGTGCTGATAATAAAAGCTGATATTAAATGGGCTATTCAATCATTTACATTTCCTGTTCATTGGTGAGAAAACTGTATGAAGACAAACATAATTCTAGGGGAATTTTAATATATTTTCCAGTTTAATACCCTGTACAATAAAACAAGTTGGCTATACCCAGGATGTCTTTTCCTTATCTGGCTTCAGTTCAGCGATCATACTATAGACAACTCAGTGAGTCAAAGAGTTGTAGCTATGAGCTGGTTTGCATAAAACAGTTCATTAACAAAATATAACCAAGCAAATAACAAAATAAAAAATGGGCAAGTCTACTCCCCAATAGCGTTCAAAAAATGAGTAAATATTAATAGTAGGAAAGTCTAAAGAGTTTAAGCACACATTATAGGTAAAATCAACACAGTAAGTGCAGTATAAAGTAGCAGTGTGTGTTTGTTTTAGATGTGGGAGTGGAGTGAATTTATATGTGATTTGAATGCTTTAGGTGGTCAGTAAGACTGGAAAACCATTGTAAATGAAGTACTTTTAAAGCCAGATAGGAAAGCTGACAAAGAAGATTCATCAGTATCAGTACCACAGTATTCCTAAGATATTCAAATTAAATTAATATGTTTTGTATTCATGTTCTTCTTTCTTGTAAGAAACAAGAAAGCCTTGTTTTTTGAGCTGCGTGACTACGGTCTATCTCTTAACAGATTATCTTTCGGAAGATCAGTGATGTGAAACGTGAAGAGGAAGAGATGCTGAAAAGGAAGAATGAGGCTCCTCTCAACCTCCCACCAGACCACCCAGTTCGACGACTCTTTCAGCGTTTCCGGCAGCAGAAGGAAGCCCGTCTCGCTGCTGAGCGGGGTAGTCAGCCCACTGGTGATGTCGAGAAAGGTGTTATTCACCTGGAGCCATCCAGAGATCCAGAGAGGCTTGCCTCTACTAGTATTGCCATGGTAACTGAGAACCAAGCTGCGACCACCAGTTCCTCCACATCCTCATCATCCAGGGCATCCAGCCAAGCCATGTTTCATGCTCCCAGCATCCAAAATGGCAGCCTAACTGGTTGCAAATATGCAGAGCCACCCAAAGCTAAAGGGTGGGGACGTTTCAAGGAATCAGTTGTGAAAGCTGAGTCATGGAGCAGTGTCTCCAAGGCTGAGTCCATGGAAATGCTGACTGATAGAACTAAGTGTCACAACGAGGTGTCCCTAAAGAAAACTGATTCATGTGACAGTGGCATCACAAAGAGTGATCTCCGCTTAGATAATGCTGGCAGTGCCAGAACACCACAGGAGCGGAGCCCAGTCCAGTCTGACGAAAAGAGGGTCTTCTGTTCGATACCAGAGCAGAGTGTGCAAGCGTCTATCCTCGAGTTCAAACAAGAGTTAAAAGGAGACATCAGATCTCTGAACAGTCGCATGGCAGTGTTGGAGGCGCAGCTTACAGAGGTGCTACGACTTCTTAAATCCAGGAAATCATCTGGGTCCTTTTTTGAGTTCTCTCGGCCACCATCCCCTGACTCTGATAAGGACAGCTTCTCTTAAATTAGATGGCTCGTATGCATATTACTATATGATAATTGTGGTCAATGATGACTCATCATATGTCAGACAGTATACTCATCCTATGCTGTCTGTATGGTATCATATACCATATGATATATGAGACATACAGACAGCAAAAGCACCTGTTATGTTTTCAGCATTACTTTTCTGTTTGAGACATCACAGACTGACTGGAATAAGGCAAATCATGACAGTCCCAATGACACCTTCAGTCCAACGGTGGGTTTAAACCTTTAGACATGCTCATGTTGTTGGGAATAATAAAGATGGTTTTAATGTTTTTGTCTTGAAAAGGACTTTGGCACTCTGATATTAAAAAAAAGTGGTTTATTTGGAGGTTTTGTTCTTGTAAATGGTAAATGGACTGATTCTTATATAGCACTTTTCTACTCTCCCGGAGCACTCAAAGCGCTTGTGAAATGTAGTCCATCAATCTCTCTGGATTGATGTGTGTATCAAAACTCTATTTGACTTTTATTTTTTATTTTTATTTTAGCACCAACCAAAATAATGATTTCAACTGGCTGCTGAAACATTGTCGACCACAGATGAGACAAGCTAATTTACATTTGCAGAATTTTCCTCTATTATCAGAGAAGAAAATGACTAAATGTCCCAATCTTCATTCAGACAGCTGAGATTGAAGTGAAAATTTTCTGATACTTGGAATCAGAGTTTTTGTTCCAGAATTAATGTAAAACATTTATCCAAAATGACAATAATGGCCTAACGTTTATGTTGAATTCGTTTTAGAATTTTTAGATTGGGTATATAAAATTTTATGTTTTTATTTTAAATATAACCTTTATTTGGAGACTCTTTAACAATAGTAATTTAGTCACTATATTCAATCTTAATTCAGATGTTGCTGGTTGCCTGGATGTATCTGACTTTTATTAAAATACATATACAGTATGTTTTAACATACATATATGCTTCATTTATACTTTGAAGAAATGTGCAGTAATATTAAATGATATGTTAAACAAAATCTAAGCCTTTCAACAAAACCTTATTCCTACCTACTAATAATCTCAATACATATTCTCTGTGCATCAGAAGGCTGTAGTTTTACCTGCGGCATGTGATCTGACTTCAATATGCAAATTAGACAAAAAAGTGAAGTGGTACAGAATACTCTAGACAGCTACCACATTTAAAGCAAGGGCCACAAAAGTAAACTTTTACTGTAATGAGATGATCAGAGCCAACTTGCTAATGCTGGTGCTATCTTGAACATTATTGTCAATATAGGACATTTTGTTTTTCCTTTTGCTTAGAAAGGGCCTAACTGTAGCTTGTATTTGGGGTGGTGTAGGAGGCAAATTTTTTATTTCTGGTTACTTTTTTTTCATTTTAGAAAATAGATAAAGATAGGATTTTATGAACAATAAGATGTCGTTGTTCTGAACTGGTCTTGACTGACCTTATGTCATACTCTTTGGCTGCAATTTCTTTTTGTAGAATCCTACAAGATTGTGTTTCTAAATGATATGCAGAGAACCAAGTTTTCCCAAGTATTGTACACGTATTAAACTACTGATTTGTTTGTAAAGAAGCTGAGGTTCAGGACACTGAATGGTAATACATTTAGGCTTTTACTGCCTAAATGCTATCTGTTGTCTTTACATAGTTCACACTCTGAAGGTGAAGTTTCATTTATGCCATAAAAACCTGCTCAACCTACTGTAGATTATGTGCGTTGTTGCTTCAAAGGATTTATTAAAATGAGTGGATGGCCTCACAAGCAGCAAGGGGCCTTTAACTAATTAAAAAAAGAAAAAGCAACCCACATGTTAAAAAGAGGATTAATGTTAAGTTCGTTTGCAATTAATATCACACAAGTAGTTAAAGTTGCATTCATTCATATTTGACGCCATTTTGACAGAAGAATAATGTCTCTTCATTTAGGTTGCTGGAGCTACTGAATAAGATATTTCTGTGTATGTCAGTCAGTGCCTCCTTCGGGAGAGAGGTGTTTTCTCTCTTCTGACCCTTCAATCTTTGTTGCATTTTTTTATTTGCTATTTTATATGTATGTATGTGCAATATGCAAAGCAAAACAGTGAGAAATACAGGAAGATAAAACACAAAGTTCTAAAAATTGATAAGTGCTTTTCATGTTGTCTCTTCTGGACAAAATTTGTGCACAGAACAGTTGTTGCAGCTCACTAGCAGATGTGGCGTTAGTTGTTAGCTTGAGATTACAGTAATTCAGAACAGTTGCTATAAAAAAAAATCACCTGCCAGATCTTCTTTTACTTTACTTTACTTTAGCAAAGACAGGTGGACTTAAAATTTTTGTGTTTTCAATCAACATAACTTGTTGATTCTTTTAAGCCACCACCTGTGGACCACTACTTCTGTTTTGGCAGTTCATCAACTCTCATTAGTTTCTTTTCTTCTTTCTTTCTCTTTTTTCTTTTGTTCACTAATATTAAGGTTTGTTCACAGCAGTGAAAAATTCCAGGTCACAATAACTTTTTAGATTATCTAGCCAAAAGACAAAACTTATGCCATTGTGAAGTGTCTGTCATCCATTAACAATTCATAAGAATCGCTATCCCTCCTTGTGGGAGGCCAAGTTTCACACACTAATGCCCTAATGAATCTTCACCTAAACTTCACCTAAACACCTAAAGGTCAAGGTCATGGTTGTTGTTTTACAGACAATAACTAATGAATTGTTTTGGATTGTGAGCTACATGAAGCCAAGCCAACTTTATTTATAGAATAGAATCGATTTTTATTGTCACTGTTGCAAGATCAATGAAACACAGTTTGGCATCTCTCCGTTGGCAGCATGTAGATTTTTACATTAAGATTCCTTTAGAATAAGAGAAGAAAATAAAATAGACTTAAAGTTTCAGAGGTGCCTACACAGGGAATGTATGCAATAACATAAGTATCTACACAGATATGTACAAGTTATATAATGCCATATAAAGGAGCAGGTGCAATATAAGGTGCAATGTGATCGGTGGTAGTGCACATTGAGTAAGAGGTAGGACTAGAGGTAGGAATGTTGGTTGCATTATACTATAATAAATACGGTTTATAAATACAGTGTGAATGTCCATAAATGTTAACAGCACAGTTAACCTTCAATCAGGGTGGAGGTAGAGCATGTTTGACAACCTGTGGGTACACTGCAAAATCTCCAGTGTTAAATTGACACTGGAAAGTGTCTATATGGGTCCACTCTTTTGAGTGTTAAATTAACACTTTTGACAGTGTTATATTTTTAACAGTAACCTAGTCAGTGTTAAAGATTAACAATGACTAACACTGAGCAGTGCTGATTTTCTAATACTGGAAAATAACTAAAAATGCTAGTAATATCTCAGTGTTAGCAAATCAGCACTGCTCAGTGTTAGTCATTGTTAATCTTTAACACTAAGTTACTGTTAAAAATATAACACT
>VVHJ01035491.1:9960-30642 GCA_015107715.1 Tylochromis polylepis
AAATATTTTTGTTGTTTTTTTTTTTTTTTTTTTTTTTTTTTTTTTTTTTTTTTTTTTTTTTTTTTGGGGGGGGGGATTATTGTGCAAAGTGGGCCTGATGTTATAGATCTCAAAGCACTTCTGAATAAGTGATTAACACTGAAGTGATGGTTTTTATGGTTAGGCTTTGTCATCTTTATTACATTAATCCCATTAAGCAAACTGGAAACACATCCTGTTTTCTTCTGCGTTTGCCTAGTTTATCCTCAATATAGTTTCCTTCATATCTTCCATTGTTAATTGCATCCTGACAGTGTATCGTCCATCTTCCCTTTACAAAACCTCCATAAGCAAATGCAAATGTAATTAAAGAAATAATTTAAGGAGCGTAATTTGGTTTACTTGTGCAATGTGACCATGACAGGAAAGCAGGAAGCCTTTCCACAGTCTAATAGAATTTTAAATGATCTTAATGACCCACAGTGTGCGGCCTTTTAGCATTTACTCTAACATGTCCAGAGAAGATGGCACAGGGCAAAGCACATTTCTGGCCTAATGTCATTTTTAATTGGATCTGTAATGCTGTAGTTTTGCTGATTATTTCTTGTTGTGCTATCTGTGTGTAGAAGCCAAATCTCACTGACATGAATTTATGGATTTCTGACTCCTGTGGTACTCTGCTAGAGTTTGGGAGGGGTTTACATGAACAGTGGCTCTGGACAACATAGGCATTCAGGCCAGCCAGCACTTTCACTTTCCATAATCCTAACACCTCTTGAACAAATAACTGTATGAACTGGATCAACGCCTTACATAACTGGGACTCTGTTTGTTGACAGGACAAACGCGGGGACACGAGGTATGTGGCAGTAAGCCGGAGGTGACATTTATTCTGTCAGCAAACACGCCTTCGTTACCTTAAATGGCAGTTTACCGTGACAGTAGTAGCCAGTAACTCATTCTGCTTTTATTTTATAAGCTAACTTTAAAAGCGAAGAATTTGCTGCATGTGTTCGGCTTCACGAGTTTCAATCACTGACCCTAAAGAGTTTCCTGCACTCCTGGATCATGTGCGCCAGGCCATGAGTGGCAGCAAGGTTTTCATTCAGGTCCCTCTGGTCTGGCTTTCCGAGTGTCTGCTTCCGGTTCATCACCCTTTGACGAAGAAGGAAAAAGAAGAAGACATCATGAGGCTAATCAGAGCAACAGTCACAAAAGAAAAATAAAAAAAAAAAACCTCCAAAAAACTGGAGGAAACGGTTTAGCTGTATAAAGCTGATAAACCCTCACCTAGAAGTGCCAAATATGGAACAATTGCATGTGTTTTTTTAAAATTAGGTCTGGACGTTTATGTAACCTTTCTATTTCCTCTGTCTCTCTCCCTTCCTCTTCTCACCGGCTTTGCTCTCTTCCACACTATTCTGCCCCCGTGCTAGTTTGGAGCGACCCTTTCCTGTTTTCCAAAACTGCACAGGCATAATGCACCGTTATGCAAGATGCTGCAACAATAACTGTGTTGATTAAAGGCAGTGACCTCATGAAATTGAACTGATTACGACGGCGCGCGCTCAGACACACACCTTGGCGAGGAGCTCTCCTTCCGTCGAAGCGTGTTGAGGTGGAAAACGGACGGGGCCAGACAAACTGCCAAGTTGGTGGGAGTCATCTGATTCTCAGCCACGCTGGCTGTCACATCACTGAGCAGACACAGCAGCGTCCGGAGCGCCTCTCGGTTCTCATCCGGCAGGAGCAGCACAGCAGCACGAGCTGCCTGAAGGCGGAGCTCTTTAGGCATGTCTGGAGAAAACATGGACTCCATCATCATTCCTTTTCAGTTCAATTTACTATGAATTTATTTACCTCCACCACAACATTATCTTTTATAAAATTAATGTCATCTCAAGGTATTTTAAAATGATTGTACAGAGAAACCCAACAATCCAACAGATCGCCTACATGGGAGCACTTAGTGAAAATGAGAAGGAAAAAAAAGCTTTTTAAAAGGATTCATCCTTTTAAAAGCTCAAGGATGCAGTCAGTACTAATATCTGTTGTCATACTACATCCTGTCATCTTTTTTTCCAGCTGATGTTTAATTTAGGAAGTAGACCGTATTGGGCCTCCAATTACCTGCCAAAAACGAGTTATGATGGGATCTGTGTTGACCCGTTACATAGGCTATGTTACATAAGCGCATATGTATGGGTCCACTACATGCTTGACCTCTCATACGTCACCTTATACAAATTGTGCAGTGTCCACAGGTGTGTGCTCATCTGTCTTGTGTGGTTTTTTTGTTTGTTTGTTGGGTTTTTTGGGTTGTTTTTTTTTTACAGTTAATTGCTCTATGGCTACAACGTCTAAAACAAAGTATCTCAGCTGTGCAGCTGCATACGTGAAGCTGCGCGAGGAATGACGTAGACGAGCCTGGAAAAATATTTTCTGTGTTATGTGTCTTCTTACACTGATAGATCTGCAGGAAGGTCTCTGAAAGTTTGCTGGTAAGCAAGGGCTCTGGTAAATCTCTGAAGTACTGCTTCAGCATGTCGGCAACGTCATAAGCTGACTGGCCCTCGTAGTTGACTCCTCCCCCGTCGGCGCCACTCGCTTCATTCATCTGACGGAGGGCTTGGATACGAGATTTTACGCCCGATTTCCTGAAAAGACCCACCTGGGCGGGGAAACAAAGAAAAGGGTTACATCTCACATACCGTGCAGAAACCTTTGAACTATAAAGTCTCTGATCAAAGAGTATCAAAAATGACTCTCTCAAACACACACACTTCTTTTATTGTGTTAGGCTGTCGTGTTAGGAAAATAACATTCTTGACTCATCCACAAATCCACAGCTTACAGTGAATATGGTTACATCACAACAGATCCTGTTGACTGTATTTACAAGGAGCTCCAATTACAGCCAGTAGGCATTCTTGTACTGAATGCTGTGTAGGACCTCATCAATGGCCTTTTAAGGCTGTGTGAAATGGCAATGTTGGGGAGGAGAAAAGAAGAAGACTGCTGGCTTGTCTACTGAATATTTTCCATGAGCTTTCACACTTCCAAACAGAAGCACTTTGTCTGTCCTTGAAAAGAAAGCCATCATTCTCTTTTGCATTTTGCCATCTATTAAAAGCCATTTTTTGATTTGACTGCACCTTTCCTTCCTTAATAAATGCACAGACAGACTGTTACAGACTGGTTCTAGATTAAAGAGACACAGGTGACTGAGTTGCTGCACACCGACTCTCCCCTGGCACACAGAAAGTGTATACACACTGACTGAGTGGGTATCAAACTTGTTCCGATTCACTGCCTCATCTTATGTAACACCGAGAGAAAAAAATTAGGATGAATATGCACATGTATTTAAATTGAGATTTCATGCAATTTGAGTATCTTAAAGGAAACAAGTTGGCTAAAATAGTACTTAAAGTTAAAGCTGAGGTGGCCATTATATGCAAACTTGCAATTCCAGTGTAGAAAAAGGTTTTACATACATATGTGCATATTTCTGTACTATATATTACCTGGTCGAGGCACTGATTTCGTAAGTAGCGCATGGCCTGCTGAATTCCTTGAGGCAGGGGCTGGCCCGTCCGCTGGACGATGACTTGTAGTGGCACACCAAACACATTCCTGTCTTTGTAGTCGCGCACCTTGATGCGCTTCATAAACTTCGGCACAGCCCTGCAGCATACACACAAATTTGAATCTTTAAATGGGTCAACAATATAATGACATACCTTCATTCTCACTTTACTGAGAGCCTAGGCTGTAATCAACAAAAACACATCACAGTAATCAGGGCTAACACAGACATTCCACAAACACCTATTCATACACAGAAAATTGAATCACCGCTGCGTCAGAAATGCGTCAAATGGTTTATTTTTATTTCAGATCCAATGTAAAACTCTCAAACAAATCCAATACTACAGAATTAAGCCTTTTATCACAGAGTGCTTGAGCCTTTTATGTGTGTGCAAGGCAAGTGTGAAAGCGAGCCGCTGCAGAAGTCCATCTGCAGGTTTACGGAGGGCGTGGGTAAAAAGGTAAAGAAAAAATGGGGATCGTGAATAGGAGATGTACAAACCCGCTTCTTTGTACATCTCCAGCCGGCGTCTGTCTCCAGATTTGTCACTCTGGGCAGGCTTGTGTACAAGCACTCGGGTCCTAATGAACAGCAAGTCTCCAGCCACAAACCCAGAGTTGAAACATGCAACCCTGACCATTTCACAAGAATGTGCCCGCAGATTTATGGTTGTGTATCTGTCTGCACGGGTGTGAGTATGTTTTGCACAGAGATGTTATGCGTGATTCAGGACAAGTGCGTCTTTGTAAGCGCTGGAGTTCACAAGACTCGGAGTGCTTCTTAGAAGCACGGTTTAGAAAAAAAAAAGAAAAAAAAGAGCATATTATGATCCCGGGCAGAATTCTGAATATGTGTGGGCCTCCAGTGGCCAACAATTGGACTCTTTCAGTGGGCCTCGACCTGTCATAAGACTGTCATAACGCCTTCTATTCCTGTTTAAGGCCTCGAGCAGAAAAATAACACAGAATTAATGTGCTTTTTCCACTTCTAGTCGTTTTTTTCCTTAACTTTAGCTTCTTCGAAACAGCCAATTCTAGGTAGCACTTTGGTTTAGAGCAATTTAGCACAATGACACTTCAGTCTGCTGTAATGTGAAGAATGTTCAGTGACATTCAGCTGCTTTCATTTCAGGGAATTTCATGAAATTGTCCATTTCACAGGATTTTTTCCCCCCCAGTGTCCAACTTAAGATAAAAAGGCAAGAATGAAGAAATAAACGAGCAGGATACGAGATGCTGTTTGATGATTTTGAGGCACACAGAAAATTAGCCCAGACCTTAAGCTTAGAAGTGGTACAGAAGATAGTTTGGAAGGACAGTTATTGCGTGCAGCTCTTTTCAGCCTCGAGCTCAACACCTCGCGTGTGAACTGCCATGATTGCCCCGTTGAGAAAAAGATTATGTACGCCCCTTCCCAGCAATTATGGGCCTGGGAAAAGAATGTGAAACCCAACCTCTGTGGACAGCCATCACCACACTATACAACAACCTGCAGATGGAGAGGATTTGGAGATGTGTAGGATTGAGAGGGTTAATAGCTGGCTGAATGGGTATATTAAAGGGCATTACTTAGAAGAACAATATGGCAGTGGCAGAAGCCATTTCACATGAAACTTAAAAAAAGAAAGAAAGAAAGACACTTCTTAATGCTGTCACCCTGCATTTCCCTTACACAAGCTCTCCTTCCAGTCCACTCACCAACTGAAGCCATGTTTGTTTGTAGGGGTGTGTTTCTCCAGTAGAGCAGTGAGCTGCAGAAGGGAGAGCTTCTGCAGCAGATTCATCTGTAGCACAGACTGGCAGCTAATCTGGAGCTGGGCGGAAGCCAAGCTGGGCCGATGGGAGTTCTGGAAGCTGGGCCAGCGGAGTTTCTGTGGTCTGGAGTACATCGCAGGAGATGAGCAGAGCACAAATTGAGATGTGAGAAGAATAATGACGACTGAGAAAGAACAAGTTTAACCCTCGGGATCTGCCTCATGCTTTTGTTCATGCATAAACGTAGACAATAAAACCCACGGCCACACACAGTATTTGTAGTCGTTATGTGCCAAGTGATCAGTTTGGGGATTACAAGGACTTATGTACACATCAATCAAGAGATTGTCTTTGAGACTGAAAGCCCGCCGAACGTAAGTCTGCCTGTGAATTCCTGAAAGCACAGGAGCGGTCCCCATGGAGACCAAGCAGCATTCCAGAGCGCTCGGTAGCATTACATAAGGAGTGAAGTCTCAGCGTGTCCCCCTGTTTATCCTGTGCTGTCACTTTTTATGTAAAACTCTTTTTGTTGGTACCTCAGTGCTGCATTCAGGTTTGCTTTGTCCTTTTACAGAAGAAACACTGGCAGCATGAGACTTTCTGCTTTGTATTAAAACTAAAAGTAGCACATGAAAGTTTTGTTATATTAAACAATGCATGAAATTGTATTTATGAGAATGACTAACAGTGTGGCCTGTGGATTATTTAGAGTCAAAGTTGCTGTTTAATCTAGGGCAGGGGTATCAAACGGACCTGAGGGCCAGAACCGGACAGCAAAGATGTCAATCTGGCCCACTTGACAGTTTAAAAAAAAATGTGAAGGAGGGCATAAATTTTGGAGTTTTAACTGTATTTTCATAAGTTTTGGCCACTAATAAAGACTTCCCCCACAGCATTTCTTTATCATGTAGAAAAAGAGACATGATGTATTAAGGTACTTGAGGTATTAAATGTGTAGTTAAACTTCTTTACACTGATAAAAAAAGAAGAAAAAAAAGAGGGGTTTTACTGCTCGACCCACTTAAGATCAAAGTAGGCTGTATGTGTCCCACAATGTAAAATGAGTTAGACATCCCTGATTTAGGACTACAGATATAAATGACTGAATGTACTCTAATCTGGTATGTTTACATCTTACTATAAAATGTAAGGATTTCAAACCTCTGATTGTTTTTATTCAAATCTGGACGAACCGACCCTTCATTGATGATCTGCGTTTGTAAAAAGACGGTTTTGAATTTTCTTCACTCACCTGCTGGTTCGGGTTAGAGATGCTCCGACGCCAGAGTCTCTTCTCTCCCTCATTCCTTCCTCCCCCTCGCCCAAGGGGTTTCCTGTACTGTCTTGGTCACTTCCATTCTCGGCCTCCTCCAGGCGGTTCTGCAGCGGAGAGGACGGGCACGGGGAGGCCGAGTCCAGCGCTGAATCGGAGTCGCCTTCTTCCTCCTCATCTTCCTCCTCCTCCTCCTCTTCACCGGCTGCATCCTCAGACCAGGCATTAACGAAACGCTGCAGGCCGCTGACATGTTGAAGCACTTCCTCTAATTTGCGCTCATCCCCCTCTTCCTCCTCTCCCTCCTCTCTCTCCATGTAAGGGACGTTGTCATAAAAACTCAGACGGCTGTCGACAGAGCCCGATGAGCCACGGCGTTGACGCCTGCTGTGCCGTCCCCTGAGGATCACAGAGTTTCCATTATCATTACTGCGTGAACTCCCATCCTGGAGGGCCTTGGGAAAGGTTCCAGGCTTGTGGCCGTCTGGTAAATAGAAAAAGATCATGCCCTCCTCTTCCTCCTCTTCCTCTTCTTCTTCCACTTGTCTGTTGTTGTCTTGCACGCTGTAGTTCTTGCGATTTTGCTCATCAACTGTCATCCCATTACTAGCGTGGCAGGGGACGGGTGGGGCAGACTTGGGAGCTTGCTGCTTATCTGAGGCTTGCTGGAGAAGGCTGAAAGGATCAAAACCTTCCAAATACATGCCCCCTCGCTTACTCGAGGTCGCCACCGCGCTGTGGCTGCGAGCTCGAGTCACCGGGCTCGGTGTGCTCACCGCACTCCCGCTACTAGCTTCCGACTGGCTGCTCCCTGTACTTCCAGTACTTCCGTTGCTGGTCTGAGTGGAGTAGGATACAGAGCGATTGCGGTTAAGCGTCATAGTCTGGGTAGGATTGCGATGGTGATTAAGATTCTGGTTGAGGTTGAGACTGGAGATATCCACGCAGTTGAGCCTCCGCAGTTTGTCATCATCGAGACCCTCTTTGACGACGGGGCCGCTGATTTCTATTTTTCCTCCACCGGTGCCCCCCTTCTTCTTTCTCTTAGAGGAGCTGCCACTGCGGAGCCGCAGACTCTCCATCCTCTTGAGGAAGCTCTTAGCTCTTGAGCGTGTGCTTTTGCTGCTGCCGCATCCTCGGTCCAGACTTCCCCCTCGTCCCACCACCCCCGTCTTTACATCAAAGGTAAACTGCCTGAGGGTCTCTAGGGGCGATGGAGGCAACCCATCAGACAGAGAGTCCTCATTAGCACATCCTGACCCACCCGTGCCTGACGATGAACACATGCTAGCTACTGAGCTGGCACGGGTGGCATTAGGGGGCACAGCTTCTTTTTCCAGAGCAGCACCATGGGTCTTCTCTTCTCCTCCCCTCCCTCCACTCCCACTGCTGTGGATGGAGCCGACTTCAGGCTGTTCACTGAGGTCGGTCAGCACACTCTCCGAGCTGTTGCCTTCTCGGAGAGTGAGCTTGCCCTTCTGGGAAGCTTGGTCCTTGGGAAATGGGGGCTGGGAGGCATTTGTGGGCAGCGCAGAGAAAACCTCCAGCTCCTCCATCCGAGACCAGCGCTTGCTGTCCCTCTGGAAGGTCCAGCGGCCACTGATGGCACAAGGCTCATCCTCATCCGAGTCCTCACTCTGAATGAATAGGGGGGCCAAGGAAGGGAGAGGGGAGAGAAGGAAATAGCAAGAAGAGAAGGGGAAAAAAGAGAGGGAGGGACAGAAACAGTTGGTGACATTATTCACTGCCACATTTTTCACTTCTTTTCCAACATTCTTCACCTTGATCCAGGAAACTTTCTGCAGTTATGGAACTTATTTTAGAATGGATCTAATTTTAACCTACATGAAATATAATTATATACAATAGCTGTCAAAAGCTTCCATAACACAAGGCCTTTTATAAGAAGACATGTATAAATGCTAACATGAAGCGTGAGGTAATTATATTCATGGTCAGCCAGAAAACCTCAGAAAAATAAGTAGAATAAATTGGCCATTGCTGAGTCACATTTAATGTACATGAACCTTTACAAAAATGCACACACCTCCCCCAGTTTGGTTAATCTGTCTCAGACCCCGGAGGGCATTGAGGAAATTCCATTTTGACCCCATAGCTCTCAATGTAGCCGGCCAGACTGGGGTCACCCCCACCCGCCTACACAGTTGTTATCTGTTTGTGCACAGGCACTCATGGTTTGAGAGTAAATCAGGCACTGTCACTGATATATTTTTTAATTTCTTATTCAACCCACCTACCAAATTGACATCTATAGTATACAATCAAAGCCAAACACAGGCCACAATTTTAATTTTTAGGCCCTTTTTAAAATTGATTTTAAAGTCTTTTCTCAAATCTGAACTCATTCGAACACCAAAAAACTTCTAAATGAAGTTCCTTTACGAAGGATCCTGGAGATAAGTCCTTTGTGAACTCTGAAAATGATGGGGGCTTTTTTTCTTTTTCATTCAAAAGGCTTTATTATATGCTTAATTTCAAATAAAAGTGAATAAAGAGTGTGATTTATCCTGGTGCAAACAGGACTTTACTTGAAAAGAACAATTTCGTAATTTTGGCGACATTGCTCTATACGACCGTAGCCAGTTTCTCCAGTTATTCTGGTTGTAATGGGAGATAACAGCACTCACTGGTGATCATAGCTGGAACCATTTTTTACCATCAAACCAGCAAATACTGGTTACTCTGATTGCCACATCAATGAGAATGAAAGCTATTCTTATAATCAGCAGACAGTACGAGCAAACCACGAAGAACGGGAGACAAGGAGATGGAGATTTAAGAGAGGGAATGTAAAGACGTGACGAGATCAATGCATTCCTAAGCTGTCTGGGCGTGGGGGTGGGAGGCTGTTGTCCCGCAAGAGCGGAGGAGTCGAGGAGGCAAATAACCTCTTTGACTCCTCTGCTCTTCTCTGTTGACTCCCGAAATGAAAGGTGACACAGAAAGGGTCATCCTAATGAATACCACCACGCATAGAACAAAGATCTTCCTATGTAGCCCTTAAGGGCATTAGATTTGGTTGATTTGTAGAAAACAGAAAAATTCTTGTCACAAAGTGACAGTGTCTGTCAGTCTAGACTTTCTGCTTTAATTGAAACATGAGCGGTCTAAAAGTGGGATTTTTACAGAATTATCCTGAGGAGGAAAAACACTTTCCACTGGGCTGGCTTCCTTGACAGAGACATTTATGAGCTGGCGTTGGCGGGTGTTTAATTGTTGTGAAAAACTGCTTGAAACACACCTTTATAATACTCTGAAATCGCTGAAAGATGTAGAAGTACGAGGAAGTATTTTAGGAGAGAGAAGGTGAGCTTACTTTAAGTGGATGGGGGAGTTTTGGTCAAAGAAACCCCTTCATTTAGACATTAAAGCTCTCCTCCCTTCCCCTACTATCCCACAACCCATTTCGTATAGAAATGAACTCAACAGGTGCCTTCTCATTAAACAAGATGAGAGAAAATGCAGCTTTGCCCTGTGGCCAAGTGTGAACTGTGGGTTGAGGTGAGGCGGTGCAACTGTGGATAAGGAGATGTGCAAAGTGGCTTTTCACAAAGGAGGGAAGTTCAAGTGCTTGTATGTAGACTTACTCTTTTTCTTTGTGGCGAAATCTCCAGTCTCATTAGAGCACACTTATTGAGGGTGTTCAGTCTCCTGCAAACACAAACACGCACACAACTGGTTAGATTTGAATTGTGTGGGCTTTAAATATCAAACTTTCACTAGAACACAAGAAGAGGATATATAAAGGAAGGAAAGATGAAACAAGACAAAAAGGAACTGGGGTGCATCCAGTCTGGCTAATGACATGCAGAGGGATAATCCCTACGTGGACAGGAAGAGAAGGAGAGAGAGCAAAGAGAATGAAATCTGCTGGAGTGCCGACGCAACCTCAGGGAGGGGACAGAAAGCTTATCCCTTCAGCCACCTGGAGAAGGGGGTCCACCCTCTGAAGAGCTCTTAGAGCAGATCGTGTAACAATGGCGAGATGAAGTGATGGGAACTCAAGGATAGCTGTGGATGTGGGGAAGGGATGAAATGCTGCCAACAGAAGAGAGACTGAGATGATACCTTCCAGATGTATGGAGGAACACCTGCTGTGGTTTATACTTAAGGGTCGAGTTCTGATGAAGAGGCTGAGTCCGTTAAAGAACAATTAGTCCCCTCCTCATATGCTAAAAAGGACGGCAGGGGGACCAACTAGAATGCAAACCCAGTCCTCTTCAATGATAATTGCCATTTGGCTCTCTTCACATATAAAGTGAAGGCACACGAAGCTCAGAGGCTTTTAAACGTTTATGTTTTAGGTAGCAATTGTAGTCAAATTTTTTGTGTCCCCTACGAAATGAAAAGGAAGATGCAATGAAGTGTAGAAGAAAGATATGGGAGGCCTGGGAGGATGGTACAAAAGACTCTAATGACTAAGATAAACCCTATCAGTCTCAGACAAAGAAGAAAATAAAGGAAGAAGACGGTACGAACATAGTGAAACCAAACAGGGAGGGGAAGTGCACAGTGCACGGTTGCTTATCGTGCGATTCTTTTATCTCATCGGCAACTTTCCAAAGCATGGCTCTTTTTGAAGTCATGCCCTCATGGTTTCATCAGAGGGAAAAGTAGTGATAGTACAAAAAAAAGGGAGAGGAAAGAAGATGAGGGACAAGAAGAAAGGCACATACCATCAAAAGAAAGATAAAAGGCATATGAAGGGGTTTAAGCATGACTTGTAATCTCACCTGCAGAGAGCCTCAATAGCATCCCGATCGAGGAAGTCGTGGTCCCTGGTGACTGAAGAAATGTCAATGGGAAACTGGGCGTCTAAAGAGAGAGAAGTGAGTCAGATTACGTGAGGGCATCTCACTGCCACTGATTGGATCAGTATGTTCAGATAAAACTAAAAGATACCACCCTCAGCTCCAAAGACACCCACCTACTCAAACACCCACCTTCCCCCTCTCGCTCCCACCCACCCATACACCCCTGATTAAAAGCTAAAAGAGGAAGTAGCGTCTTAGTCGACCAAACAAACACAGCTGCAGCTTTCAGACTCAGCAGGCAGGGGGGATATGCAGCACAGGGGGAGAGAACAGGGGACTGATTGAAGAATGACAATAGGTACTCCAATGTGGCTCAGAGGTCCCGCTTCCTTTTCTGCTTCTCGCTCTCTCTCTTTCTGGTCTACCTGAATAACAAGGTCACTTGTTCGCCCAGTCGCTGGACTGGTAAAAACACAGAGTGAGTATGCCTGGAAATTCTGGCTTGAATGCTAAGAATGAACAACTGGATATTACAAGGTTTTCTGGAATGTTGGCCCAACCCAAAATGGGACTGTTGCATCCAAACCCTCAGGGGTCATGTTGATAAGAAAATGCTATCATGGGGCCAGCACCTTTAACCTGTACTGTACTGAAGCAGGCCTATCAGTCTGCCTATCTTTAGTGGGGCAATAGTCTCGACGGCACAGACAATGAAGAATCTCCCATGGAAATAAGGGAGGGAAATGTGTGTCACGTATCAACAGAGCAGTTTCAGCACTTTTGTATTGCTTTTTTTTGTCTGAAAGGTCTCAACACCTGTGCAGAAACTCAAATAGGAAACCTATCACAGTTAAGTGGAAATAAGCAATGACCTGCTGACAACGGCAGCTCAGTCCTGCTGTCATCATTCTGTAATTACATAAAGGGAACTGGTATGCCCCTGGCATGCAATAGTATAGCTAAGAAGACCTACAAGGAGTGAAGAATGTTTTATGTACTTTAGTGCTTATTTATATTTCAAGGGTCACGCAAAGTCCTCTTTGTCAATCAGTTGCCATTGCAGGTGTAGCTTTAGATGGAGCAGGAAGCTATAATTATATAGGTTACACTGTATTCAAAGCATAGGTAATGTTTGCAGTACAGTACAGCTTGCTGGGGCTTATATGGATTTCTTTGCGGATGCAGAGCAAACTGCAATGTTAGGCTGTGTGTCTGCAGAAGTTTTTATTAAAATTAATTTAAAAAAAAACTAAATATATAAATAATTGTGATTGCAAAGTGATAAAACTCAAACCCATCAATCATGTGCCAGTTTTGAGTGGGCTGCGGTGTCTCCTAGTGTTCCTTACCTTCATAAAGTTGGGCGTATTGCGGAAACCCTGCAGCTCGGAGCCATGTGCAGGCCTCTTTGGCTTCAATCTCTACAGAGAAGAACAAGCGAAACACATGTTAAAGGTTACAGAAAAACCACATCACGTCAAAATGCGTGTAATAACATGAAAAAACATGAGTGTGGCTTTTGTAATAACATAACGAGTATGAATGAAACATCATTTAATAAAGTTATCAAGTCAAAACACCAATCCAAGAAAACACTCTGCAACCCTCCAGCATGTTAGCAGCTTATCAAATGTGAACTCCCTGACCTTATTAGCTATCTCAGACTCCACCACGCAACCCTCTCACATGTTTCTAGAGCTAAGAGCAACATACGTGCAAACTTCACACCATCACACTTCCAAGCATCCTCCACTTAAGCTTCTTAAGCGGCTTGGTAGGGCAGTGGAGCTACATATCTTTGACAGAAAACGCTGCCGAGCCTTTTCTTCACATGACGCGAACAATGGTTTCCGTGGATATGCATCGGTCGTTGTGTTTTTTCTTTAAAGTATTAACATGTTAAATTTTCTTTGCTTGTGTTGCCCAAGAGTATCTGTTTCCTCCTGTTCCATCACAGAAAACATAAGGAAACTGAGGATTAGCATGAGTATAGGAAAGGGAGTTTAACATTCAGATGTGTCATTCTGAGAGCTCATACTGATTCTCCATAAAAGCCATTATTCCATACTTCTTAAAGGCCAACAAACAAATTCTCCCATAACTCCCTTAGAACACAAGCTAAGGTCTATGGTGTGTCACCGGTGCCACGAGGATGTCTCCCAGTTATCTGTGAAAACCTTTTAGATGACATGTGCCAAATGGCTG
Source organism: Tylochromis polylepis (assembly GCA_015107715.1). Taxonomy (NCBI): domain Eukaryota; kingdom Metazoa; phylum Chordata; class Actinopteri; order Cichliformes; family Cichlidae; genus Tylochromis; species Tylochromis polylepis. The sequence continues at coordinate 23,539 of VVHJ01035491.1, forward strand.
CATGACCCCAATCTCCATAAATGCTTCATTATCCCTGCAGCTACCTGTTTGTAGACAGGAGAGCAAAAGAAGAGTTTTACAATGTCCTAGTTTGTAGAATGACAGCAAGTACATACGTAGGTCAACCTTGAGAAAAACTTGAAAACAAAGCCTGAGTGACAAAGCCAGTAAAAGACTTTGAGGACAGTCAAAAGTTCTTGCTTTTACAAACTGCTACACTGGCAGGTTTAATTGGGTTGCTGTGTCTGGCTGAGTGTAATTAGCTAATCATAACCACCAGTAAAGAAACTGGATTTAGTGCATTATATCTTTGGTTCACTCGTTAAGCAGTTACACCCCATTTCAAAGCTAAATCGCTCCATGTGTTATATATATATATCTTCCCACAAGAACACAAAAAAAGAACAAGCTGAAAAGCAAGAAAAGTAACGAGAAGCAGAGAGGTCCAGGAAGACTACCGCTGCAAAGGGTCTGGACTAAGCGATATACCGACATTTACATACCAACAACAAGCCTAGACGGCAGATAAACCCACTAACAACAAGGTGTGACACGACCGAGACTGAGTCTCCCCACTGGCACTGCAGAGGCTCCAACTTCCTTTAAACAACTACCATGACACCAGCACGCACCGCAGTGTCAAATAGCACATTAACAACTATGCTTCAGCGTTATTTGTCAAACGTGCTCTATTTTTCCTTGTGGATGTGAAACTGTATGCCTGAGAAAAAGTGTGTTAGTGTGTGTGTGTGTGTGTGTGTTTCAGCTGAGTATTTTTGGAGCGTAGTGAACCCAGAGGAAAGTACAAACCAAGCAGTAATTATACCAGCATTCTTGAAAGCAAGCAGTGCACAGGGCCAGAGATTCCTGTGCTCGTGTGTGTATAAATGCTAGTGTGTGTGTGCATAAGTAAGTCTGTGTGTGTGTTTGCATTGACTAACCTCATGTTTAAAGACAAACCACTCAAAAGACAGTAAAGCTATTGAAATGCAAATTAGACATACAAACACATGGTTGGCCTTCCACCCCCCACGCCCCCCTCCAGTCCCTAGAAAAGGAGCTAGGCGAGCCAATAAGTGCCTTTTGCTGGGATGCTATCCAGTGACACACCCTATTGGGCTAGAATGTGTGTCAAATCTATTTTACAGTGACATAATGTGAACTTAGTGTGCCAAGGAAATAAAATAAAGACAGCAGCATTCACCACGCAGATGGATCCGACTGAATAATATTTGTCACTGAGCTATATTGTATCCATTCATTCACAGAGTAAAAGCAAGAATATTTTTGTCTTTTGTTTGGCCACAGGAAGTGGACAGGGGCATGGGGCATCTGGCACAAACAGTCTTAACAATAGAGGAGCACCCACTTGCACTCACATGCATCTGGAAGAATAAAAAGCTGGATCAACAAAGGAACAAAAGGAATTTACAAGAATATCCCAGGAACTCAGGCCAAAACATCATCTTTAAACAGCCCTCCTAACCTTTAACATTTTTGTTAGCATCGATAGAATAAGATTCGAGGGTGTATTTCAAATTTTTTCTTCACTCACTCTCCACCCTGGTTTCCTAGCCCTGGACAGGGAACTACCTCACTTCCTCTTCCTGCTTCCCTCACAGGAAGGCAGCTTAGCAGCACAGCAGTGGCCACCGACCACTTGGCTGTGCAGCCCTGCCTTCATTTGTTCCAGGCCAGATAATAGACGGGGAGGCAGCCAAGACAAACACGGGCCCCGGCGATTGTGTGTACTTACCAAACGTCCTCGTGGTTAAAGATGACTACAAAGCCACCCTAAACAAATGTCTTGCAGCACCCACTTAGAACTTCAACATGGCAGCGAGAAAGCAGAAAAGTGAGTTTTATCACCCTGATTATGACCGCGTTATTCTGCATGTGTGTGCCAAGTCGGCTCAAGAACGGATAGCACATACAGAGTGAGTCAAAGGTTCAAAGCCAATGGCACTACTGAATACTACATGTCCTGGCAAGCTATTTACATCCAGCTCACTTCACATCTCATCATGTTCAGTCTAATTCCTGGAGGATTCATCTTCTTGCTTTTGAAGGAAACTTGTTGTACACCACTCTACGAGAACTTTGTCACTTTGTGCCATTAACTCGGGTGGGAGCTAATTATGCAATTCTCAATTGGAAAAGATAACTATGGCAAACCTCTTCCCTGTTTGACTGTTTCTTTTTTTTTCTTTTTTCAGCCAATTGCCACATGGTTGATTTGGCATACTGTGGCCACTACAGGTGAGACACTGATGATTAGTGGGAAAAAATAGGCCTGAAGCCAAGTTATGATTTTTGTTTGAAAACTAAACAGGACTTTGCTGCTATGATACTTTGCTCCATTTTGCACTGTGGTATTTGTGTGTAGGGTGTGTTGTTTTTTCAGCTTCTAAGAACAAGTTTGAGAACCGCTGGTGTGGCGACGGGCAGACAGGAGAACTTGGATAATCACAAGTTCAGAACAGACGAGAACGTCTGAAAGGAATGAGGCTTTGAGGTGGCCTCATCTGGACATTTCCAACAAATAATTGATATTCTGACATAATTAGCTACATTGATTTTTGAATGTGTCATCGTAGAGCCAAAAAATGAAGACAAGTCAGCTCCACACTAGTCCTGACTGATATGAACAAGCAAAGACATCTCAGTGGGACACACTCCCTCTCACTTGGAAAGATGAGGATGATTACACAGGTCTGCAACCAAAAAACTGCATAGGATTTTTTGATTGTTTCTTATAGATTTTTACTCACTGAAACCGGGAAAAATACTTTAAAAATTCCATCTTGTCAGGTTTTCTTGCAAAACTCATGCTTTTAGTGTAATTAAGTGTACAATTTCCCTTTTTAAACTGAAATCTGGTATCCTATACTTGAGTCAAAAAACCATATCCAATAATGATTTCTTACATTAATTTAATATTTCTAAGAGTGAGACTCAAGAGAAATACAAGAATAGAAAATGTGAGGAATTGAGGGGGGTCAGTGGGGGGTGGGGGGTACGATGGGTTTGGCGGTGTGAGGAGCTCAGATGATCACGTCCCAACAAGTTTATTTTGTTCATAGCGAAAGGTAAGGAATCTCAGAACAATTATGCATAGTTAATTGTAATAAAATATTGATTTTTTTTTTCATTGCTGTTTTGCTTTTTTAATGTAAACTCCTTATGTTTTGCAAAAAAACTGTACGTGATGGAGGGAAATGGAGATCATTTTTGGATTCAGCACCCTAAAAAACATTAAATTTACCCAAAATATCCCATGCAGCTGAAAACATTTTTGTCTTTTTTTGCAGACCTGTGTTATCAACAGATAACACAACTAATAAGATCCAAGCTGACGCTAATAGAAATTTCATATGGATCACGAGAATCTTTTCTTGTGCACTTTGGCCAAAGCTCATCTGGTGAGCAGCCAGTCAAGTTTTACTCACTTTCCTGGAGTATCAACTTCTAAAATTATCCACCACATCTTTTCTTTGCTTTCTTTTTCCCTGCTCTCACCCTCATCTCCTGCGCTGTCTCTACTTATTTCAACTCTGCTCACCACTTCTCTCCCTTCCGGTAGCAGGAAATTCTCACAATTGCCAACCACAGTCCCACCCCACCTCCCACCCCCAGTGCAGGAGGCAATGGGGTCTGGCTGACTGAGTCTGAATGCTCAGCTCCAGTGGGAGATTGTCAGCAGCAAGCAAACAAAGGATGCTGCTCCCCCACCTATAGCAAACTGGAGGTCAAGAGTCTCTGTACAGTTAACAGTGATGCTGGGGCTTTGAAGATGGCAGACTGAGAAGAATGCTTGACTAACCACTGTTGTGAACTGAGGTGGCTTATCTTGAGTCATCTGATCACTGCTGAGTTTCCAAGTGCCCACTGCATAACAACCCAAAAAGCAGTCGTCAGGTCCTCATGAAGTCCATTTCAGAGTGGGTCGTTCCAACAGGACCACAAAGTCGGTTTATATAGGTGATGTGATAAACCAGGCCAGACTTTGTGGCTGAGACATTATAAGCAGAGCACCAGAGCCTGAATGCTGCCTTGCTTTTGTCCTTCACCTAAGCACTGACAAGGACAAGCTTGTAAAAGACTAAAATTGAAATCACAACACACATACATGTGAGAAAAACCAAGAACAACTGGAGGTCACAGCTTTTTTAGCGTGACCAATGTAAAATCCCTCCTGTGCTCCACTAGTGGAATGTAAAGATGGACATTTTTTTTCTTTCCTGATTGGTATCATGTTTTGTGATTCCATGATGGAGACAGCTGGTGTTCACAGAGAAGGCCTGGCTGTTAGTTAAGTGATACGGTGCCAGGAATATCACCATCTGGCTGTTCTCAAGCTATATCCACTGACACACACAAAAAATAATCAAGTTACTAACATGTTCCATTCCAGTTATCAACCACCAGCTGGCGCAGCCATGCAGGCACAGATCCACAAACACATCCACACGCAGACACACGGCTGGCCCAGATGGATCATCACAGCGCTAACCCCAAAGACCCCCTGACGACAGATTTATGCTCACACGGAGGGCCCTAGCCCTGGATCAGGTGACCAGGCATAATCAAAGCCTCTGAGAAGCTTTCAGCAACCAGATGACAGTCTACCTGCCAGCACCCCCTCCCCTGATAGCTATCATTAACATACAGATCCCAGGACAGCCCAGTACCTTCAGCCAAAGGAAGGTGAGAGCAGCAGCGAACATATGACTTTTCTCACAGGACATGAAGAAAACAGCTGGATGTAAATCTTCCAGATAAGGTCACAGCTTCTTCCTGTTTCACAAAGAATCCAGATGAAGCATGTTTCCTTCATTTAGAACAACCCCAATCTAAGCTGGTTTACCTCATCCCACCTAGGCTTGAAAAAGACCGTTAAAAAAGAAAAAAAAATGTGGTCTCTATTATGTCTTTGACTGGATAGTCCTTCTATTCCTAGTTTGCATAGTAGTATGATATCCACATTATAATATTTCTAGATTAGTGGTTACTGTAGATAAGGTTCATTCACCTTGCATCATAATGACTGGATATGAGTATGTACTGTATGTGCGCGCCTTTGAGCACGTTCTTAATGCCTTTATGGCTTAGCTGAACCTGTTCCAAACCTCAGGCAGCTGATAAGAAGCCATGTGTTGGAACAAACGTTGAAAACGGCTGGGACAAAGGAGAAGCACACAAATCAAGCTAAGCCTGCCAGAACTAAACTGAAAACGGGACTTTAAACAGCCACAAAGCACCCCCCCCCCACCCTCCTTTTTGCAAAAGGCCGGCAGTCAGGCAAAATAGAGGCGATAGGATGGCACCAGTGTCGCGGGCTGGTACTATACCCAGGATAATCTCAAAACCAATTAAATATGAATTAGGCTTCTTAAATTAGGCGCAGTTTGGAGAAGGTTTGATCACTGCTATCGATTCTAACAGTGAAGTCTGCGCTGCTCTGCTAGAAACTTCTCTTGGCTGAGTGCGTAAAAGGGGGAGTCTTACAGTAGGTTTTTGGTTATGTGAGAAAACATTTCCCATTTAGTGTTGGGGAGGTCACCGATAAAAAAAAACAGACAAACAAAAAAAACAAAAACAAACAACAACAACATAAACAAAGACAGAAATATAACAAAGAAACGGACATATTCAGAGAATTGTGAACAAGGGTCGGGACTCCGTACGCGTCAGGCTGTGAGATTTTCTGACAGTCTGTAGCGCTGCGCCCCAAAGATGATTTATGCAAAACCTCAACTTAAAGCTAAACCTGCAGTAAAAGTTTTAAATCTTAAATACCGAAAATAACCTTTTAAACGTGCACTTTTGGAAACTCTTCACTCCCTGACGAACAGGAAACCGCTTCACTGCACGGACACGTTATTCATACAAACTGAAAACCATCCAAAATGCATTTCCAAACACTTGTCTAAACGCAGCTGAGTGGATAGGAGGAATGAAAAGGGTTAAGAACTTACGTGTCAGTATCATTTTTTAAGGTCTCAGCTCCACCATAAAACCAAACTCCCGGCTGCACTCTGGCAGACTAGACAGTTCAGTCAGCTCTACTCCACCGTTAGGTTAGGACAAAGTCCGCATGATAATAAATCCACTGTAGATAAAACGCAAACTAGAGAATCGGATGTAAATGTTCTCCGACCGTTGGGCAAAGCAGTAACTCCATGGTCCTAACTAATCTTGCTGGGACAGACAGAATTCCACAATCTTCAAATCGTCCCAACACCACACCGGACCTTGAATGAAGCGGTTCCCAGCAGGAATGTGAATGGAGAGAGTAAAGTGTGATTCAAGCTTTAGGAATGGGCAGATCTGCCGTGGCTCCACCCCCCACCCCCCCACTCACCCTGCCGCTCCACACCTGATAAGGAGCTGGAGACGTGAGGATACACTCAGAACAACCTCTGCAGTTCATAATGTGCAGGGACTGGAGTTTGTTTGACTATCAGAGCTACAACTTTGTGTCCAAACGCACAAACTGTTACGAGTTCCCCGCTCCAAATGGCGACTTCGGTTTCTAATTCCTTTGCAAATGTATTTGCCCAGAACCGTAAAATATATTTCACAAATGTTACCTGTATATAAACTAAAGTTATTAACTGAGTTATATATATTTAAAGACTTGCGTGTTCTTTTCAGCTGCTGGGTCTCTCCCGCTTCTACCACTCCCATAAGAAGTATTTGACTTGTAGGTTGGCACCCAGTTTGCATATCATTAGAAACTAATGGAGACAACTGTGAGACGCTCTTTTGTGACGCGGGATTTAGTCTGAAAAGCGCAAGTGGTGCCGTGAAAAGAAATGTTGCAGGTATGGTAATGGCTCTGTCCATGACGCGCCGGGCGCACGCACACCACGCTCAGACTGACTGCAGTGACAACACATTTAAATTCCTGACCGCAGGGCACATAGGACGAGATACTGAGATAATAAGACTTACAGTTCACTCGTTTATGTTTGGTATACTTAGAAACAGCTAGTTCAGTGTTGCAGATTCTGCCGCATGTGTGTGTGGACTTCTCATCTTTTCCTAGATCTCGTCAACTCTGTTATTGCCATGGTAACTCACAGGACTGAGGTGGTGCAA
>VVHJ01035491.1:43452-56413 GCA_015107715.1 Tylochromis polylepis
ATGATGTCCTTGTGACCAGACAACAATCAAACCTTCAGCCTCGAGAAACAAAAAACAAATTCCTCTTTGCATCTTCACGTATTGTGTTAACAGCTTCATGGCACAGTATTGAGGCATGTGAAGAGAAAAGGTTTCAGGGTTACTGTGCTCTTGGTTTATTCACCCATAGTTTTAAATTTGATCTTCAAAAATGTCATGCTCAGGAGGCACGAGTCATGTTTCAGTGAGTGCACATTGTTAGAGCCACTCAAGTGGTTCACATGACAGCTATGCTGACCCTGAGGAAAGACAGGAGAAGATAATAAAAGACCTAGCATGTTTACCATTCATTAAGTTTCAAGTGAAAGGCATTTGAGTAAGAGACAGAATAGGCCATGATATGTTAGAAAAGAATTAAATAAAAACTGCAGGTCGACAGTCACCTCCAGAAAGCTCAAACAAACCCTTATTTTTATTATGTCCTCAGAGAGATTTGTTCAGAACATTACAAACCTGCTGCTTTTATAACCTCAGGATAAAAAATGACTGTGTTCTTGGAAGCACGGGGCTATTGTGTGATCTGTCAGGGCAGTTAGCCCAAGGAGCACTAAGTACACAATGCTCACTGACCCTGACCTCTACCACACAAGAACCAAAGACATTAAAGTGTCAAAATGTCACTTAGCTAACATGCTAACGCTAAGTGCCCCAGTGCTTCTATTATTACCAGCTATAAAGAGTTAAATGAAGTTTGGCTTGGATGTGGGGAGTGACAAAACTTGGCGAGTAGCCTTGTGTTCACCTATTCAGGTTGGTAAAGAGGGTTAGGATCCCTGAGTGACCGCAAGGTAAAAGGTTGCAGGCAACACTTCCTGATGAAGGAGGAGGAAGAAACATTCAAAAAGATTATTTTCAAGCTCCACAGAGCTCTCCATTGGGGCATTTAGGCAACACAACAGAAAAGTAAGTCCAGCTGGAGAGACCATCTGAAGAGTAGATATTTTAAACACAGTATAAAAAGCAAGCACTTGCTTAAAAAACAAGAAAACAGTGTAGTAACCTTTTAGCATCCAACACAACTTGTGATCGATCACACTGTTGCCCTGATAAACCTTTTCCTTTGAGATTCTCAGAAAACAGTCTTTAAAAGACCAGAAGGAGCCTGAAGGCATCTTGTCTCAGGAGCTTATCAGAACAGCTGATGCATTTTTATTGGCGCTGTTCATGGGTACAGACTTCTAACCAATTCCCTGACTGATGACCAGATTGTTCTCAGACTGATCAAATGGCATTTAGGTAATAGTTTTGACCAAGTAAATTTAACGAAAACTAATTAGGACATGGAAAATGAAGAACGTCCTTGCCTGAGGACCTAGAGTGTCTGCAAGCTATCTCACAGACAGAAAATACGAGTCACTTTCCAGCTTTATGAAAATGAGTCCGAAACCAGATCTGGCATGAGACAGAGGTGGTAATTAAGCAGAGCGTCCTTGATTCTATTTCTAGATTTTGGAAGTCCATCTGTAATTGATTCCCGTCACATTTTTGGTACATTCTCTCACTCCTCATATGTCAATGATCTTCTCCCCATTTTCTATTTGGTTAAAAGCAGTATTTTAACAAGATACCGCACAGAAATTCAAACCACAATACTGGTACAGTACTGGAAACAAAACACGGATGTAAAGTTTCTGTGTAAAGTTAGCATGTTTTCCCCAGGCATGGGCTGTAACCTACTCTTGTACTGTAACTTGATTTAAATTGCACCCTTCCTATTCCCCACAACAAAACTGGAGTTAGAGAGAAAGTTTCCAATTAATGGCATTTGAAGTGTCAAATATACAAACAAGAGCAACAACATTAGCCAAAAAGCTCCTGTGGACGGCTCAGTGAATTAAAGATAGCTAACCCCCTGAGAACTGTTAGAGGGCTGAAAGTAGCAGACACACAGGAAATGAAGGCCCACTGGAGAGTAAACAAGCAACATACCATGAGATCAGGCAACCCAAGAGGTAGTTAAGTCACGAGAGATGAGACTGTTTTAATGGGGCACTAAAACTTGTTTTAAGTGCACATCTGGAGTAGATTCTTCTAGAATGTGGCTGTTTTACAGCTAATGACCGGTGACGAATCGTCACGCCATCATCCTCTTCACATCTCACAAGTCATTTCCAACTATGAACAGTTAGAAAGGCAGGCACTAAAACTTGGAGCTTTTGAGACACAAAGAGCCTTGGACATAAAATATTAAAAATATTCTGACAGATGTGTTGAAACACCTGTGTTGTGCTACTGCAGTGCAGTTCATACTGTGATTAATGTGCACTCGCTGTGCATTTAAAAAGATGCTCAAATCTTTTTAAATGCACAATCACTCATTCTTACAGCTTCTATTTAGAGTGAATGTACCCTCATGATATTATTGTTTTCTCATTTTCACTAAAGATTATTATCTTATATAAACGATAAGAAGGTGAGATAAGAAAAACGTAGGATATTACTGCGTTACAGCAGCAAAAACCTCAATAAAATATGCAGAACACAATAGTCGGGCAATTAAAAAAAAGAAGATGCTCAATCAAAATTAAAATATAAATATGATATAATAAGGATGAGGTGTTGTGATTTGAGTTGGTAGAGATTTTTAGTATCTGTTCTTGTAGCAGTGGTGATGAAAGACATGTTAGTGAAAGTGTTCAGCTGCATGTCCAGTAACTGCTGGAGAAGATAGTCTGGATCCATTAATTATCCACATCCATTTGCCACAGATGCAGCCATTTGGATGACCTCTGCGTCAGCTGATGGAGGAATCCAAACAGCGTGTGGATTCAAACAGCACCAGCAACGGTGATTAATATGAATTTGCATTCCAATTGCATGAAGTTCAAAATTTATCCCACAGAAATGTTCCTTTGCATTAGCGTGTCTGCAATTATACTGCTTATCAATCACATGCAATCCCTCTGCATTTTTTCATTCTACTCAGTTTAATGTTCCTGTACAGCTGAAAAGTCCTGAAGCCAGCTACGGTCACACTGTGTTCCAGGAAATGTGAGTGTGGCAGTGTCTTGCTGCAATGCTCCATGAAGCACATCAAACTACACTCATGGTGTTCCTTCTGGTCTTAATCATCTCATGAGGCCTTCCATATTATTGATATAGCCATTGTATAAATACCTCCTTCTATTAGAGCACAAAAATCACATGACTGGCTCACTTTGCCCTCCAGTGTATATTGCATTTTTGTATTGCAAACACAAGCATTCCATTCTCAAGTATTTATCAAGCCATAAATTATTCACACTCTTTCTAGCCATGAAATTTATGGATTGAAGACATAACTGCGATTATTTATTTATTGTTTTATTCTGCAAAAAAGTCTCACAGTCTGTCTGCAGACGTGGAATACATGTTTTACTCTGATTCACTCTCTCTCCCTGGTTCTGTAATTGACAGTGCATGACTCCTCTCAGCACAACACAACCTGCTGTGATGATTAAAGCTGGGGAGGTGCACATTACACAGTGACTCAAACTAATGTCAAAAGGTCCATCTCTGCTGACAAAGCAGCACTGCCCCAAAGAGAACTCACACATTTCTGTGGATGCAGGGAGTAAAGACGTATGAGTGGACCGGCCACAAAAGACTGCGGTATCATTACCAAGTACCTAAGCGGGAGTGAACCTCACAATGTGAACAAATATTTGTGCACACTACTTTAGAATTGACCAAATTTTGCCAGATCAGGAGTTCTGTGAGTGCCGGCTGTGCAAGTATCTATTCAGTGTACAATTTCAGAGGATACTTGAAATGGCAAAGCTCATTGTTCCAGCTCAGTTGTACCCAGCCGTTTGAGTCTGTGAGGGAGACAAGTGTGGGAGATTCTAGGAGCGGAGCACTGGCAGTGAATGGGACAATGAGAAGTCAAGAGCACGCACAGAGTGGGCCACTTGTGATCCTGCTGAAAAGTGCTAGACATCCCACTTGAGTCATGGCTAGGGCTAGAGAAATAGAAATCAAAGAAAAGGGTGATTGGGATTCTGCTCACAAAACAACAGACTGAAAGTGCAGCTACATGCTCATAACTCTGAAGGCTCTAGGGCAGGGGTGTCCAAACCCAGGCCTCAAGGGCCGGTGTCCTGCAGGTTTTAGATATCACCCTGGGTCAACACACCTGAATCAAATGATCAGGTCATTACCAGGCCTCTGGAGAACTTTAAGACATGTTGAGGAGGTAATTTATCCATTTAAATCAGCTGTGCTGGATCACTGACACATCTAAAACTTGCAGGACACCGGCCCTCGAAGCCTGGAGTTGGACATCCCTGCTCTAGGGCCTACTCTGCTTGATGATCCCCATTTCAGCTACTGGCTGTAATAAATGTATCAAAATAATTTAAAAAAAAAAAAGAAAGAAAGAAAGAAAAAAAAGTACCTTATGCTTTTTTGTGCAATATTAAATATCTTTAAGATAAAAGGCATGGTTGACCTGACTTTTATGTCACAAGCTCAAGAGCTGCTCCCATGATCAAACATTTTCTCTTTAGAACTTAACTAAAGTCAAAACTGATTCAATATAGCTGGATCAATGAAACATAATGGGAGAGTCAAAAGAGCTACTGAGTAATTTCATGGGTTTAAAAAAGAAAGTGAGAAAAGCCCGAAGGAAGGAGAGGGAGCACGGGAGAACAAGCAAAGTAAACAAGCTTGGCGTGAGCCTACTGGAGTTACTGGGTTTAGCAAAACATTCCAAAGTCTTCGAAACAGGCGGCCTTGTGAGGCAGAAACAAGTGGGCTTTAAATCACTGAACAGGAACAGTGTTCATGGTTCTAATTCAATCATAATACTAAGAGTGTTCACTCTCACACACCAGCAGTGACACTGAAGTGGCTACCAGTACACTAATGTATAGAATGGTGGGACACAATCAGTCACAACGACTGAGCCAAACCTAATAAACTGGGAGAGGACAAAGTGAGTTACTGACATGAAGGCACGGGGGATTTTACATTAAGCACATAGATGTAAAAATTAAGTAATAATTTATTATATTTATTAAAGACACTTGGTGACAAAGTTAGAGAGGCAAGGTTGAGATGATTTGGACATTTGCAGAGAAGGACAGTGGATATATTAGACAAAGGATGCTGAAGATGGAGGTGCCAGGCAGGAGGAAAGGGGGAGAGGAGGAGGTTCATGGATGTAGTGAAGGAGTGAATTCAGAGGGAGGCAGATGATCCACTGTGGCAACTCCTAAAGGGAGTGGCTGAAATAAGAGGAGGAAAGACACTTGCAGCCCAAGAAACCATCTATCCATTTTATAATTCAAGGTCTGGGGTGGCTGGAGCCTATCCCAGCTGCCACATGGCTAACACAGAGAGACAGGCAACCGCTCATGTTCACGTTCACAATTATGGTAAATTTCAAATCAGCGGTCATATACATTCAGTACATATGGGCAAGCTAAACAGAAGTGTCAAACTCTGATAGCAGTGATATGTGCATTAAAGTAGATGGTATGAAAAACACAGCATGACAATCTCAAACCTCTTCCATGAAACTCAGACAAGGTGCATTTTATTTAAAAGAAGCAAAAATATTTGGAATGCACAGAAATAGCATAAGGCTTTAGACACACATGATGCATTAAAGGTGTTACATTTAAAACTCCAAAGAAAGCGTGTAACTCATTTTTTGCAAACTTGGTAGTCCCAAGGTGGACTACCAGCTTCTGCCCACAGAAGCTGGAGAAAAACAGACTTTTCTGCACATTTAATTTCACTTTCTCCTTTAATGAGGGAAACGCATTGAACTAAAGTGTGGTGTTTACTATACAAAACAAAAACCATGCAACAATGGGAAAAAGTTGATCACGAGGCTGAAGGAAAATACAGTGTGTCCCTGGCATATGTCCCATAGTCATGTCTAGTCAGGAATGACTGTAATCTTATATAGCAAACATACTTACGCTAACACGGTAAAAGGGTCCGTGCATGCTTTTGCGTATTCCCTCAATTACTCACACACTTACACACCCACAAAAACAAACTGTGTTTTTATGGCTCTTTCAGGAGGTTCAAACGTAGCACATATCCCTCAAGAGACACACGTGGTCTTCAATAGAATCTCTTCAACTGAGATCACAGGAAAAAAGTAGTCTTGGCCTACTTTTCTTCATCTTCATGAAGGATGCAAAGCACGCAGATAAGTAGACAGCAGAGTGCACTTGATAAAATAATAATGCTGTGCTATTTATAGACACAAATGAGCAACTTGACCTAAATGTCACAGCATGCTCAAATGTGACGTCTGAAACTGTTGGGTGCCCAGAAGGAACATCACAAGCCATTCTGCAGAATAAGCGAATGGACGACTACAAGACAAATCACCTGAGGAGCATCTGTTGCGGCAAATTAAAGACACAAAGAAAACCTTAGTGGAGTGTTTTGTCCTGAAGCCACTTTGACATCAAGATGCAAGTAGAAAAGGTCAGCTTTAGAAACAAAGAAAGCTATTAGAGTTGTAACCAGGCCTGAAACCCTAGAAGATGACATCAACCATTGGTCTGTTGACTTCCATTTTAAAGCCTTAAGATTAGGCTCAGCATTTGGCTTTCTTTTGGAATCAAAGTGATCATATTTACAAACAGGGTCAAGTGATCCAGTTCAGTGATGTCGACCAGGTGGAGTGAAGCCTAGACGCTTGAGCCTGGTTGGAAAACACCTCAAAGCGGCCACACCCCTAACAAACCATGATAATAAGCCTTAATACAAGCTGAACACACCTACACAGGTATACTTGTAAACGTAGCTTTTTCTGTGCGTTTTTGGCTTTTGTCCACGCATAAATGGCTTTTCAGATCACTGAAAATGGAGCTTCTGAAAAATTCCTTGACAATTCTAAGAAACTGTCAAAGCTGTGCAACTAACCTCCTTTGTTGATGTCAGACTGTGAACTCTATGATTGTCTGTAGGCTTCTGATTGGCCAAGATGAGATGTGGAAGAGCTTGAGATAATTTTTTTTTTTTACATTTCCATGTGGCTGGAGATATTTTTGTAAATGAAAAATATAAAAAAAATGTTTAACAAAAGTACCCACATGTGTGTTATATAAAAAAAAAACATATCCTGCTCCATTTGTCATAAAGGGTAAAATAAGCTAAAGAACCCAAAAGATTTTTGTATGAGGAAGTAAACATGTTTATTTGGGCTGGTACTTACATAGCATTTTTCTGCTCTATTAGAATATTTACAGGCCTGCACCTGCTTTAAAGTTGTGAATTTTAACATCGGGGCCAGTGTGATTTGACAAGCTTTAAGACCTAGTCTCAAGTGACCATTTGTTTGTACATCTTTGTGTATTTAGCCCACTGAACGGCTGATTTCCAACCCCTAGATGCTATACAGTCGATATAAACGATAGACTTCAATGAGCGAATATAATCAGCAACATTATCTCGTATTGAATGCCACACCCTGCTCTGCCCAAGTACAATATAGTGCATCACTGTAAACTTCACCACAGTACTGCAAACTAGCCAGCTTAGCCTGCACGAAACTGTCTGGTACATTTTCATTGCAAATTTGAATAACAGAAAATGAGTATACTTCAGTTAGTTTCGCAAGACGTTTCACAAAAACATAATTCAGCAACACATCATGTGTAGATCCCATATCGAATGAACAACTTTAAAATGAAATGGGACATTAAAGCTTTTCTTTTCCAGTTTATAAAATCTATGTTGCGCATTAATCATATTTTTCTTTCTCTGGGAAATATAGAAAACTTACATTTAGCTCACACATACATTTTGTACCAAACTACACAGAAACAATTAGTGTGATTGGTGATATTTGTTGAGCTGTTAGAAAAGTTGCACTTGAAATTACCTGCCATTTAAGAAAACCTTACTCCATTCATGCTTGCTCATCTTCAGCAGAGCTAGCTAGACGCTGAAAATGCAACCATTTACATCTGCACAATGAACACGTCACAGAGATGAGAAGATAACGGAGATGTGCTGAGGGTGAAAACAACCGTGGGATGTCATTATTTTCTTATAACTGATCAAATAACTCCAGGCCATCAGTGGAAGCAGTGCCAGGTTACAATACATGACAAATTAAACCAGTGGACAACAGTCTGCCAATCACATTTAAATACTCATTCATTCAACGTGTAGGAACGCTGCTCTTGATCGGCTACCATTTGTCAACTGAAATATGTGCTACAGACAAGTGTTGCAAAGACAAAAAAAGTATAAACTGCAACCCAACAAATAGTTCAGAATAACAACATGAAAGCAACAGCAAGGCAAGTTTAAAACGGTGAACAAAGTACTGTGTGATACAAGCTTTTTCAATCCCAGCAGTTGAAATTCACTTCGTTGAGAAACACGCAGAGTGATTTCTTTGTGTTTCTCTGAAGCTAAAACGGCCACTAAACTGTTCATTCTTGCTGTGAATGTATCTTGTTGAAGCTAATTTGTTACACAGTTGCCTTGTCTGTTTTCATTCAAAGAGGTCTATGCTGATGTCACAGTGGTGCACCCATTCTGACTTCCTCTTTGGCTGTCCTTCAGGCGTGAAATGACTCTGTTGGGTCCCTGTAGAGCCCTGTAGAGCCACAATAGGTCCAGAACATCTGTGTGGTTTAACAGTAGATAGAGTCTGAGCAGACCAGAACATGTCTATGGGCACCCCACTGACCCACCCTTCAGACCCATACAAAAGCCTGGCTGCCACTTAACAATCACACATGGACAAGCAGGGGCACAAAGACACTCTCATATTGAAACACTAGAACTTAAGTGCATTAATTCCTTGCAGATAATTTTCAAGGTAACATTTCATGACCTTGATGTCCCTGGTTTGGCAGTTGTGACTTTAGCATTTGCTGAAAATTTTTAAATCACATTATTCTAAGCAAGTGCTGCAGAGTTATTTGTTTCCCCAGTCTTTCATCACGCCCACACCACTTTGGCCCAGCTGGTTACATGTCAGCACTTCGTCAGCTTCATGTGAGATGGACCCACTTATGTAGTTCAAGATGGATGGAGCGGCAGAGCAGTAATGCAGATTTGGAAGTGCAGTTATTTTTGATTTGTTCATTTTGGCGTTGAATTATGGCTCCACAAAGACTCGGCACAAGCAAACACAGTCTGTGCTTTTTTATAATTAATAAAGCTGGTGAAGCTGCACACACATAACGGCTGCTGTACTGTCACACACACTGCGCCGAGCTGCGTGTTCATTTAAAATTTCACTAGTTGGCCAGATCTTAACAAGGGACACTGTAGTCATGCCAAATAACTTATTTACTATGTAAAAACCCCAAACATATATGTAATATTCATAGAAAAATGTGGCTCTTTTGGATAGACTCAAATGTGAAATAAAAAATTAGGAATAGATTATACTATATTGCACAGTTACTGGAACCATCAATAGTCAAGGCTGGAACAAAAAGTGGACTTCTTTCATGTAGATATAGATAAAAACTGGAAAAACTATGAAAAAAGTCTTTTTTGAATTTAAGTTAATATGGGGAGAAGTCAGAAGAGGTTGCTGTCTTAATACAAAGGAAAATAGTAAATAATAGTGCCTTAGTCTTGTAATAATATTAAAGAAATTGCTGAAATGCTCTAAAATAACCAACTTAATACGCCTGTTGCCTCCCTTCATATGACTCTGGAAAATGGATTTATTGACCAAGATCTGGTTCTTATGCAACAGTATTAGCCTAGGAGCTTTACAGTAGAGATAAAGTAGTTAGACCTCTATGGTAGCCATCCAAACATGGTGTTGATGTAGAGCAGAAATAACCTTCACCCTGATGCAATCCATCACTGAAGTGGTACTATGTTAAAAATGAGATTGAACACGAAATGTGAATTTTGTGTAAATACAGCCTTCAGAGGAACTTAAAACACAAGATCCAGGTCACATGCATTGTTTTAGTGCACAGTTAGCACGTGTATAGATGACACCTGGGAAAAAAGAGCATATCAGCTTAAAGTGATGTGGAGAAAAATAATTTGGGTGCTGAGTGAAGTGTTAATGACATTTTCAGGTAAACAGTTTCTGTCTGCTGAGTGCTCATAGCTTCTTTATCATTGTTCAAATCCTGCTATTCTCTAATAACCTAGTCATCTTATGTCATGGAAAAAAGTCATTTCACAGATATATCTGTGTTGTACTACATAAAATGGTATTTATTTTGTGTATAAAAGCCTGTGATTCAAAAAATGGAGTTAGCTCGTGTTTCCTTTCAGTTAAATTCTTGATCTCAGCCTGTATGTCAATAACTTTGATTTTTACAGTATTCCTCAAATGACATTTTGCAGGGATGTCATGCATCATACCTTCCTGCAAAGGTATGATCTGCACAGATTTCAGATTCCCTTCTGTCCCTTTTACCATTTGGACCGTTTGCTCCAGCTTTAGATTCAAAATGTTAACATTAAATAAATACTTCCCACCATAACAGTCACTGTAGTCATCTTTTGTTAGGCCGAGAATACTTAAATTTAGTAGGATTTGATTTAAAAAGAAAAAACATTTGTCCTGCGCCAGAGCGGCGACATGTACCGCGCCTCTCGCCCTTGATTAAGAAAACATTTGAATGGCTTTTGTTTGCGGCCTCATTGGTTTACTATCTGCTGACTGTCATGGTGAAATGTCATACTTGTGGCCTAAATGTTGCATTCATTGCTTCCTAAAGACACTCTGTAGTGAAAAAGGAGGGAGATTTAAGTTGGTCTTAAGAATAAATAGCTTGAGGAAGCAGTGATCTTTTTGCTTATGTCTCCAGTAGACAGTGTGCACAAAGACTGGACTAGAAGCTGGGCTTTGTCAGTGGATAAACTCTGTAGTTGAGTACATCTTTCCCCTTCCAGCTGTAAACACACTTAAATATGTGATGTAAGTGTAGGGATGACAAGGGTGGGAAATGTCAACAAGGCTATTGAGTTTCAGGACGTGTGATACTGTGCAGAAGTGAGATCCTTGAGGCTCATACTGTCGGTGTTTGTTAGAAAATGCACATGCGTCATCAAGGTTTACAGACCAAAATCAAGTCATTGTCATGAGTTAAAGTAAATAAATATCATCTTACCCATCTTTTGCCCTCTAGAGGTCAATTTAGATGAGAAATAATTTTACAAGGGACGAAACAGAGTCTTATTGAAATGGTGTCATCTCCCACAGCAAGAGAAAATGTTGTACTCATGTATAAAATATAGATTTAAAGGTTATAGAAAACTTTCATTAAAGCTTCATTGAAGGGCTGAAGACGTGTTAAGCCTGTTTGGTTCCAAACACACTAAGACACAACTATGAATGTTTTGGTTCAGAACAATATGTTTCTGCACGCTATGGTCATGAATGACATCACACACAATCAAAATTTAATTACATACACATTTGTTGTTGAAAGCCTTAAAATTGAGCCTAAATCTTGAGGAAACCAACTGTATTGAAAAAACAAAAGGGAGAAATTAGTGTCACAACAGGAGAGCTGTAATTAGATCGTGTCATAATTCTTTAGCCTACTTCTCTAGTCTTCCCTCTTTCATGTAGGACAGTGATCTATACTGCAGTCTGAGATATATCTAGCAGTGTTCGTCGATAGATATATTTTTTTTACCTGGCACGCTTTACTTCTACTGAGGTTAGGTCCACAGGGTGCTAACCTCTGGATTAATAGGAATTTTGTGTGACCCCCTTTGAAAAGGCACATCAACAACCGAGCTGAGTTGCAAAGAACACAGATTTTAAATACGACGCAAGGAAATAATGTTACCTTAAATAAAGATACCTTTTTTCTTTTAAAGCACTTTGAAAAGGCCTGAACTTGTAGTGGATGTCAGCCACCTGGGGCCAGCATTCCTAAAGAGCATCTCTGTAAATGCACTCTCTGTGTTGCTGCTTTTATATGATCGGGGACTATTTGTATTATTTAAAAGTAAGCTTACCAGAGACCTGGAAGTCTATTCTAATGGACTCAGTCCTATGTGTGCATAACCAACTCATTAGTTATACATGGGCCAAACCAGGTCACCAAAGAGACAGAGTAGGGATGAGGAATGATACCAACACTGTTCTCTTTAAAGAGAAAGAGTCAGCTATGTTCATGAACATCTACCAAAAACGAGAAAGCTCTAAACATGACACAAACCCGTCAAAAGAATCCGAGCTGCTTGTTTCTTTCTCTGAGCTTCAGCATCCCCACCCATCCATTAAATCCCAGTCAGCTGTTGTTCTATTGATCCGTTTGTCAGAAATACAGCTGACTTTACAGAAGCCTGGCCATAAATCCTGCCTCCTCTCTGAGACAATGACAATGCATTTTTGTCATACTGTTGTGCATCAGCTTAGAGATGATAAACTACATGTGTATGTTTTGGATCAAAACATTCATATATGCAAACAGTTAAGAAGAAAGTAACGAGAAGAAAGGATGTGCACACTGAACCGGCAACAACACAAACATGCTTTTGCCACTCACCTGCCAGACGAGCCTCTCGAGCAGGCTTGCTGAGCATATCTAGGGCTTTGGAGGTAGAGGACCTGATGTGGTCACTGAAGGACCTCTGCAGTAGCAGCAGCCTCATGGAGCGAGACATGGTGATCCACCTAAACTCACCAATGTCAGAATCCCACTCTGTCTGCACACTTATTCCTGACTAAGTTGGCTTTTGTGCGTTTGCCTCTTGTCAATTAATTGGATAATATCTATGCTCAAGCATCACTATCATCAGTGCTCAAACATCCAAGCGTAATCTGACTAGTTTCTGCATCTACCTGGTTTTGAGCTATCTTCTGCATTAGGCTGCTTTCTGCCTCCTCCTTCTCATTCTGTTCTGTTCGAGTCTGGACTGTACACTCCCGTCTGCTGCAGCAGGCATCAGTGCGGTAACTGCTGGGACACATCCAGCCAGTGCTGCAATGCTCTCATATTCTATTCTGCCAGCGTGTGTG
>VVHJ01035492.1:0-15210 GCA_015107715.1 Tylochromis polylepis
GCCTCTCCGCACAAACACATCCTCCAACCACACACACCCATATTTTGTTTTCAAACTCCATTGCAGTTTATTCCACACCTCAAACCTTTGTAAACAATTAAATAAAAGTAAACGGCAATAAATTACAGGTTGCAATAAAATAAATTACTACTCTTTTAAATAACAGAAAAACAAACCATCTTTATGTTGTAATTATTTTACGTGCAGATGCTTTCTTTCTTTCTTTGTTTTTTACTGTGTAAGAATATTCAACATTGCTATCAATACATTTTTCAAAAAATGCCTCTCTGTGCAAAATGGGTTTAAAAACATAAACAGCTGTGGGATACTGTTTGTCCATGATTGGGACAGCCCAGCGCGTGCTCCCGATGCAGGGGAAACAAATTCTGTCGGGGACACCTACCTTGGCACCACCGTTGTGCAGGTGAAGCCAAAGGCGAGATATGCTTCATCATATTTTCTAGTCTTTGGTTTGGAAGCATATTTGGTGATGCTTCATCTTCTGCTTTGCGTTTGTGTGGGAGCCCCGTCAAAAACCTGTCCATTATGCTAGCAGTGTCCAAGCATTCTATTTCTTATTTTTTATTTTTATTCACCGTGCCCCACCCCCCACTCCTCCCCCCACCCCCCCGCAATGGCTCTGCACCCCCCACTTTGGGAACCACTGAGTTAGCTGATGTAAAGTTAACATAGCATTAGTGTTTGTGTCGGTTCTCAGGCATCTAAGTGATGGTAGTCTCAGGAGCCTGAAAAGAAGGCAACTGGACTTCTTTAAGATTTTTTTTTCAAGATGATGGGAGGTGAAATGTCTGTTTAAAAAACAAAAAAAACAAAATGACAACAACAAAAAAACTAAACAAAACCAGAAAACTCAAAGTCCTGTCTTATTCTTTTTAAGCTCTTAAGAGTGTTTCTTTTGCATTTCCCAGCAGTAGTTTGGTTTCAAGCTTCTGCAAATTGTGGCCTGTTTTGTTAAAGGCAATTTCTGGCAGTGTTTCTCACTTGGGAGAACGACTTCAGCTCAGTGGACCTTTATAGTTTATAGGCATCAAAGTTTCCATAAACAATATTGCCAAAGCTATAACAGTAGTTTATAGATTAATGTGAAGTTTATATAAAATATAATCTGTCCAAATATGTAGGGGCTCACAACAATGGTGATAGTAGCAGTAATGTAGCAGTAAGAGAGCTATAGAAGTTTTGAAATTAGCAATTAGAAATGTCCCTATTTCATCAAGTGTTTTAGGAAGAAGTGAATTCCTGCCTTAACCCCACCTGTCAAACAGTCACCACATATTGTGTTTTCTTTTGTTTGCCTTGCTTCTTTGTGCCTTTCTTCCTTGATTCCCATTTTGTGGTTGCTGAGCCTGAATCTGTCTCTGCTTTCTGTTCCCAATGCTGAAAATATATCTCGACTCTGGAAAGAGTTTGAGTTGGCAGATAGCGTTCTAAAATATTTTGGCCTTTAGGTTCTTCTTTATGATTTTTTTTCACATAATCTCGCTTGTGTTTAGAAGACATCTAATGCTGCAGTAACAACTGCAGATATCAACAGTTTCATTATAATGGTTAACCCCCTGTAGTATAAGACATTATCTGCTCTGAACTCCGCTGTAACTAACTAGCCAATCAGAATATGTAATTGTTGGTTTTGTTCATTGTCCTTGTAAGAGTTTGTAATCAAAAAACAAAGAAAATAATCTTTTTGTTTTTGTTTTTTTCCAAAAATGTCAGTTTTGCGTCTTTGTCCATCTACAGGGTTAGGTAGGGTCAGGGTTAAAGCTAGCACTTATGATGAATATCAGCGACATGACAAACTGAGATCACAGAACATCACAGAACAGAATGATATTCGACTAAAAGTGACGATAGGTGAGAGAAAGGTAGCACAAAGTGGGCTTCGCAAACATCACAATCCACGGAGACTTCTGCCTAACCTCGACTGTCAGCCTGTCTGTTATTACTGCAAACAAGAAGGGGCTCAGAGCCAGTCTCGGATGTAACCCCACCCCACCTTAAACCCATCTGTCACTCCTACCACACACTTCACCAATGTCTCACTCTCATCATACATGTCACATACTTTTCTGCCGCTCCTGACTTCCTCATGCAGTGCCACAGTTCCTCTCGTTGCTTTCTCTCAAATGTGTCTACAGAGACATGCCAGACCTTCTCTACACTTCTCCATCAACACTCTCGAAGCAAACATCACATCTGTAGCGCTCTTTCTCAGCATGAAGCCATAGTGCTGCTCACTGATCGTCACCTCTCTTCTTAACTTAGCTTCAACAACTCTTTCCCATATCAACTTTATCTCTCTGCACATCACCCTTCATCACTACCAGTACACTTCTTCTCTGTTCCTCAGGCATCCTCTCACTCTCCAGGGTTGTATTAACAATGTGGTTAAAAAGTCCACTGCTGTCTCTCCTAGACATCTCCTTGTCTGCCAGCTGCTTTTCCACTCTTCATCTTCTTCATAGCTGCCCTCACTTCCTCCTTAGTAATCTTCTTAGAGATTACCTAGTACATTTCTGTCTCTATCCTTAATCATCCTAAATTGCTGTGCATCCTTTCCAATTCAATATCTCTGTTTAGCCAATCAGTAAATGTCTTTTACTTGTTCCTTAGTGTCTAGCCTCACATACAACTCATGGGAGGCCACTCTCTTTGCCCTACGCCTAGCATCCTGGTACTCCTGTCTAGTTTCTTCTTCTCCATGACAATCCCACTTTTTCATTTTCCTTAAGTTGTTTTCTCTGTACTTCCTCATTCCACCACCTAGTGTCCTTGTCTTCTTTCCTCTGTGCAGAGGATACACAACATACCTTCCCTATATTTTCCCTCATCATTTTAATTGTACGTTTCCAGTCAACTAGCAGCTCTTCTCTACAACCCGGAGTTTGTCTCAATTTCTTCCTGAACTCTTTACAACCTTCTTCCTCAAATCCTTATGTCTATTATTTAGTTCTGACTAGTTGGAGTTTGAATTAATAATAATTTACAACATTACAGTCACTTTTATAAATAGCAGTTATTTACAATTAAATTTCATCCTTGCTACTTCATATGTACACTGTGGATATTTGTTCACACATTGCTTTGGAAGTAAAAATTTATTTCTGTCAAGTACAAATGTAATTACTGATATGTCTGTCTTAAATAATAACAGTTGAATTTTATATCTCTAAAATTGCATTTTAGATATGCAGTTTAGATATGCTCACTGAGTATTCGCCTGATTCTGCTTTGCATGTATTCGTCGTGTCTTCTGTGTTTGTGTAAAATAGATACAGGATTCTTCAAATACTTTTCCCTCAACTCAGCAGCAAATGCAGCCAAGATTGTTGGAGTTTAATGGTTAGATGCCCTCTGTCTCTCACCTTCCCAATCATAGCTTAGCAAAACTAAGAAGGCAGGTGGTGGATTTGTAGTTGGTGTTTGTGTAGTTTGGAGGGATGTGTCTTTATTTAGCCTTTTACAGAACCAAAAATGTAAGAGCAACAGTGTGATAAACAGTGAGTTTATCCAGTCTAATGTAAGCTAATGATGTTGGCTTTCTGCCTCCAGTATTAATCAGGCATTTACTCCACGGCCAAGAAATAGCTTTGAAATTATTTTGTGCATTACTTCTGAGGAAGTTTTTTTTTTTCCAAGACAGACACATGCATTGTGAAAAACTGGATGTTTTACATGTTACATGTAGTTTAGTGTGGTGTTAATTGCTTCGCTTTGCATTGGTATTTGGGGAAAATTACTTTGATGTTCTTTAGGATGACATTGCCAAATTCAGTGCTCCTTCTTCATCCTTTTCAGACTTTCTCTCATTTAAAAGTGAATATGCAAACAGGGTAACCTCCATGTTATGTCTCTAACCAATCAGGATCGCAGACTTCACCTTGAGCCTTACGCTCTCACTCTGCCCAAACATATCTGCTGTATTAGGAAGCCTCAAGGCCCCCCTCCCAGGGCCAGTTGACCCAAATTACTTGAGCTGATTATTTTCTCGAGTAGCTGTGCAGGTTATCTGTACAGCTACACCCAACCCCACATCTGATTGCAGCTGTTAATTTAAAGCTGACAGTCCTGAATAAGCCCAAGTAACTTTTTTCAAGCTAATTATTTGTAATAGCTAACTAGCACACGGTGACTTTTACAGAAAGTCTTGTAGAGATGATAATAGAAGACATTCAGTGTCATAGAAGTACATTTGGTTGTGGTGAGATTGCCATGATTACTCATGGTGAATAAGTGCAAGTTTGCTTCCTCCATACCAAAACTGGCAAAATTAAAAGATGTCTGCCTTTGTTCATCAGCCAGGACCAACAGGATTGATTGTTTTCTAGTTTCCTTAATAGTCTCAGTTTTCTTTCTTGCATAGCATCTCTAATTAAACACTTAATAGAGAAGACATGCATAACATATTCATTATTCCAGAAAATAATGTCCCAGTGACATTCCTGGAGACTGGTGGCACTGTGTATTGCTACGCTGTAAATTTAAGAATTTATTTTCTTTACAAATGCAATTAATGAAAGCCATTAACAGAGCAGTGAAAGCTACATGAGTTAATTATTTGACACACTGTAGCTGTAGTATTTATCTGTAACTGAAACGCTCATTCAGCTTGACTCAGTGTGTGTGAGATTAACATAAAATTTAAGTCAATAAGTGTTATGCAAGTGGTGCAGTCTTATTTTCTTTTCTTCTCTACACTGTATCCCCCCTTCTGCACCCACCACAGTTTGCCCTCTGTTTGCCTACACCTTAGACCTTTCTTTTTCCCCCAACTGATTTTATGCTCTATTATCCGCTCTGTATGTCTTCCATCACCCCTGCACTTCCATTTTCTTCTCTCTCCGCAGGTGCTCACCATTCATTCACTCACAAGAATATATTTTCTGCACACACAGCACTGTTTCTATTTATCCTTCCTCTTCATCCTTCAAAGGTCTCTTTCCTGCTGTGTTTTGCACTCCTTTCCTTCTTGGTGCATCACTATACTGCTTACAGTATATTTTGTTACCTGGGGCCTTGATGGCAGCCAGTCTTATTACAACATATTGAAAGTAGACAGGACTCAGTTTTGTTTGGCATTTTTTATGTTTTTAGTTCCTTTTTTGCTAAAATAATGCATACGTATACTCTGAGTTGTATCTGTAGGTTTTTCTTTCAGTCTGCATATTCCCATAAGTAACTGAACAGCCACTGAGTGCTACTCATATAGATTCATATAGACTTTAGTGTATAATTTGGTTTTAAAAATTGCCGATGTATAGGTATTAATGATCTAATTATTAAGTATTGTGGACCATCCAGGTTTTCAGTGTAATAGTACTAAAGTAGTCTAAAGGGACATTTTGATGTCTGCAGATAAGGAGGACTGTTCGGTCCTTGTTTTGCTCAGCCTTCAATACCGTTGAATCTTTAAATCTTAACCCACAAGTTCAACCACATATTGGGTATTTCCAGCCCTGTCTTGGAGTGGTTCACATCATTGCTTGCAGATAGAACACTTTTAGTCTCAGTGGTCAATTTTTGGTCCGATGTGGCTGCATTATCGTGTGGTGGTCCGGGATCTGCTTTAAGTTTCTTGTTATTTTCGTTGTATTTTCTGCCATTTGGTCACAGTAGTTTTAAACCACTTCTTATCATTTGTGCGCCGACGACATTTAACTGTACCTCTCATTTAAACCTTACAAATTGGATAAATAATTAACAATGAATTGATTGAATTAATGCAATTGATGGTTGGCTGGTAAATAACTTTTTCCATCTTAACACAGACAACACAAAATCTCTGCTTATCACTCCATACACTGTTATTCCCTAAATTAGACAATGTCTGGGGTCTTTCACATCTACTGTAAAAGCTAATTCATAGAATCTTGGTTCAATTTTTGATTAGTTTTTTTTCTACTTTTAATGCACACATCAAGTCTCTTCCTTTTTCCATTGAAGAAATATTGCTGAACTCAGGACTGTGTTCGGTCTTGCCTTTATCTCATTCTGCTTGGATTTTTGTAATAGTCTATTTTCTTGTCTGTCTAAAACATCTGTTAATCTCCTCTATTTGTCCAGAATGTTGCTGTAAGGCTTTTAACTCTCATTCATAATAGGGGTGGCTGTAGCTCAGGAGGTAGAGCAGGTCATCTACTAATTGTCTGCACTGGCTTCCCGGTCAGAGTTAGTGTCAGTTTAAAATCTTTTTTTTCCCTTTTATTTCTTATGAGGTGAGGCCCCAACTTATTTTGTCAATCTACTCCACCCCTGTTCACCAAGCTGGATCCTTAGGTCCATAGGTAAAGGTCTTCTTGTTATCCCATGTAACCATCTGAAAACTAAGGAGAATTGTGCATTCCAAACTTTAGTGCTCTTTGCTCCCTTGACTCTTGACTCTGTTTCATCCTTTAAGAAACTGCTTAAACCTGCTAAAAAAACCAACCCAAAAACCAGTTTTTTTTAATGCCTCTAAAGCACATTGTAACTGCTGTCTTATCTTAAAAAGCACTTTACAAGTAAATCTGAACTTTCTTACTTACTGGAAGTACTACTATTATCAAGTTAAACGCTGATGTTTAAGGTTGGTGATCAGAGTGATCAACATTCAAGTTGATTTTTTTTAAGCTTGTTTTATCATTAGTGTTAATATTAGATTTATATGAAATATAATCTGTCTCACTCGTTATACTTTGGCATCTCTGAATTTAGCTGACACATACACCCACGTTCATCACATCACCGATGTGTTGGAAAAACTAGTTTTATCTTAAACAGTGTTTCTAAAGTCAATGCTACATTACAAAAAGCAACCTTATTGAAATCAGTAAGTACAAGAGTAATACAGCTAATGCTGTTTGGCAGATTAAATAATGATAACAATCAAGTGATCCAGAGAGAGAATATTTGTAGTGTTGTGGGGCTAGAATAGACAGTTATCAGATGAAGGAAGGCAGTATCTGCAGGAGAGCTGCGATATCTTTCAGGGGCTTTGAATACTTCATATACTACAAGTGAATGTTGCATACTGGCTGTTTGAACCAAATAGGCTGCTGTCCCATGGCCCTCTGCCTGCGGCACTAGACTCTCTTTTTTGACTGTTATTTCAACAGTTGTGTTCAACAGTTTTCTATTCAGAAGATGGATCTGTTTTTTACTTTCTGTACATTAACATGTTTTTCATAGTTCTTTCTGTGCTGTCTTCAGATTTAATTAAAACTTTTTTCCACTAAGAAATGTTCCGTTTGTCTCAACCATGTTCACTGATATTGTCTGCTCCCACTATGTGGGCAATAATTGAGTTTGCTTTTGGAGTGAAAGTTTGCTTGTAATTGGAGACTTTTTTCCTCCCAGAAAACAAGGCAATAGGTCATTTGCACAAGCAGGGTATTATGACCTATAGTTATGCTTTAAAGTGAACTAACCTCCAGCAGTACTATGAATAGGTGTATGTAAAATGCGTGATAGTGCAGATTTGGTAGAGTTCTGCAGTTAGGTAACCTAAAACAATGTAGCTTTTTACTACATGTTTAAAATTGTTCCTGTTTTAACCGTAACTACTGTATGACCTTTCCTTATCCAAGTTAGTTTTAATGCCTTAAGTTAAATAGTCTGTTCGCAGGCCTTGCCAGGACATCGGATAGTAAGTGACACGGATATTTCAGTCCCAGCCCCATCACATAGGGATGCTTGTAAAGGACCACTTGGCACCTCATTTAAACACAATGAGTAATTTTTCATTTTGTAAAGTCAATACTATGAAGACGCATATTTTAACCCAAACTCAGATTTTCAGAAATGCAGATTTTGGTGCTGTGAAAGGACCACAAACACACACTGGCCGTGTTTGTTGCCTCTTTATTTTTTTGTCACACGCACTGTTGACAGTTCTTTATACTTTGGCACCCACGCGTGCAGCTCCACCTCTGCACTCCAACACACACACCTCCACACTCCACTCCAGCCTCACTAAATCGACAAGGAAGAGAGAGAGCTCATTAACGAACACCACACACCTGCTCCACCAACCTCCCTGGCACTGCCCCTTGAGCTCATTGCACCACCCATCCCCTGCAGCTGAACCATGGACCACACCTCCGCCACAGGTGCCTAAAGCAAGTGAAGGCTGACTGAATAAGAAACTTTGTATGTGGAGACTGTGTGTTCTCTCCATGTCTGTGTGTCTCTCGGTTAGTCCTGAGATAGACTGGTGAACTGTCCAGGGTGTTCCCCTTCTCTTGTCCTGTGACAGCTTTGATTGGTTCCAGCCCAACCATGACTCTGAAGCAGCAGAAAGATGGATGGATGGAAGAAAGTAGGTAATCCGTGAATGAGGCAAGCAAATTCAAGCAGCAAAAATAAAAATGCTACCAAGCTGGATGTGTCAACCTTCCTCCACCACCACTCTATATATCTGCAAATATTTAGGCAAACCAACAGGACAGTGAATAACATTGAGGTTATTGAATATTTTTCCCAATTAAATTTCCCATAATATGCAAAACCCTTTTTACCTCCAAAAACTAATTATATTCCTATTATAACCAGTAGGAGACTAGTTGGTAATGTTTGAAGTGACAGTTGAAGTTGAAGTGCATTTGCTGCTTGTACAGCTCATTTTGATGTTAATAGCTGAAACTCATGGTCTGCCTTAATACAGTTTCAAAAGAGACACTATTTTTGTTTTCCTCTGTTTGACCTTTGAGTTATACGTCCAAAGATTCCCACTCGACTTAATATTATTTATCTTGTGTTTCACTCTTTCCTTGGTTCAAGGTGACTTTATTTGTCACTGTACAATAGACAATGAAATTTCTTGCACAACTGCTTAAAATGGTTTTCCTTGTAAAATATAAAAGAGTAAAAGTAATAGTAGAATAAATGAGAAAAGAAAAAAATGGAGCAAAATAAAATTTTCTCACAGTCAGTAATTTCAGTGTGCCAACATGTGCTGTAAACATGAAGTGAATGTAATTCCCAAATCATTGTTTAGGTGAACTCACAGCAGCCTTTAAAGTGGTGATGGTCTTTGTGTGAAAACTGTTCAAAAGTCCAGTGGTGTGTTTTTTTTTAATGTCCTGTATCGTCTGCCTGAGGGCAGAGGTTCAAAGAGATGGTGGGCAGGGTGTGATGACTCCTTTATGAAGTTTATTGCGTTGTGTTCCCAGTAA
The DNA here is from genome assembly GCA_015107715.1 of Tylochromis polylepis. Lineage (NCBI taxonomy): Eukaryota > Metazoa > Chordata > Actinopteri > Cichliformes > Cichlidae > Tylochromis > Tylochromis polylepis. Next base: position 9,171 of record VVHJ01035492.1, read on the forward strand.
AGATAGTCCAGAGGCATCTAACAACTAAGATGGCGAGCAACTACCTGCCTGCACACATCCATTGAATCTGGGTTGTGCATTTTTAGCTTGTGCTGACAGAAGGTTTCAAATTTGTGCTGTGTGTGTGTGTGTGTGTGTGTGTGTGTGTGTGTGTGTGTGTGTCCTGGAGTTGGAGCATGCTGACCTAACCGATCAGTGAATCATGTCAGTGAAAGTAGAACTCAAAGTACAGTGTGTAAAATCTCACCTCTAGATGTCACTAGATTGCAGATTGGAATCAACTGAATTCTGTTTTCTTTGCCCGCCCAATTCAAGTGCATAATCCTGGCTACGAAGTCAATATGTGTCTGCGTCTGTTTACTCTGAAAGAGGCTGTAAAACTGTGAAATGAGTCTGATATGAGCTGATGAGTCAGGGAAGCTCACTTCTGTCTGATCACAGCCATGCTGAGCTGACTTGTTAAGAGTATCCTGAACTTTTCTTTTAGTTAGCTCTGCTTCCCTCCCCACCCTAGCTGCTTTTAGCCTCTATTAGCTGCTGTTAGTGAAATTTTCTTTGACTCAGACACTTAGCGAATTCATATGATTTAGTCAATCTGTTTGTCAGAGGGGAAGTGTGATTTTTAGGACTCTTGAGCCTAAAATTAGCTAGCATAATATTAGCTTGTAACTGGCTGTTATTGCTTCACTGTCTTGTTGTCAACTGTCTGGAAACAACAAGTTCATCTGTCTGCTGGCGATATGTAATTGCAACAATATCAGGAATAAATAAGCATGAACTGAAGCCCTGAACAGAAGTCAGGGCTTCAGTTCAGGAGAAGATGATTGAGTTGAGGAAGAAGATGAGCTGCAAATGAGGGAGGAGAGAGATCCGTGGTGGTGAAGGAGAAAGACATAATGAGAAAGAGATGGTGAAATATGTTAAATGGTCATATATAGTTGGAACTATTTGTGATCTTTAAATTAAAGATTTAGCGTACTATGTATGTGGCGCCAGTCTGTAGCCACCTATATAAAACACGATAAGGCGAAGCAGCCATGTCCATTTTGATCACTGTACTCTGTGGCAGTTTTGTATTTTTAATAGATTAATTCTAAGTTTATGATAATACATCGATTTGTTGGAAGACATACTGTAGGGTTATGAGTACAACATTGTTTATTTCTATTAAAATAATGGTTTACTGTACCTATAAAATGCCTGTAAATAAAACTCAAGTGCTAGCATCCTGATTAAAAGGTGAGGTGTGTTTGTGACACCAGTGCTCCACCTACCTCCTAACACTGACACTTTAAAAAAAAATGGAAACATTGTTGAATTGAAGGACTTGGTGAGGGTTGAATCACTACGTTTGTTTCTTTGTCACCAACAAATCTGCAAAACTAATGGCCTACGAATGTTCCAGCCTCAAACAGAAACACATGAGATTTAGATGACCTTGTGACATTGCCTGTTATTCCAGACTTCTAGATCTATAATGAGTATATCTTATCATATGCTTCCTCACTCACATCAGTCTTCTATAAACAGGTTCAGACTCCCGAGAGAAAACCCCACAAACCAACATGCAGCGCCACCTCTCACACTCGGCTCTTCATTTCCGTTCCTCTCCTGTACATACGAGCCATATACATAATAACACAGTTTTCAGAGTCCGTGCACATCCCCTGATTTTTACACATGCACACAGACATACTGAGGACTGAATTTTGGATTCAGCAGGCGGATATTGCTTTACAGCTGTGATTAGTCGGTCCCGCAAAGAAAGAGGAAGCCGGCAGCCTGCTGATTTGGGCAGCTATTAACCGGCATCGGGGCGCGCTCGCCTATCTGTGCATATGTCAATTATAAAAATGCGATTACAGCCTTGTAGGAGGGGGAGGATTTGTGTTATCCCCAGCTTCTTGCGTTCGCTCTCCCTTTCACACGCACACACTTTCTCTCCTCGTCCTGTCCTCTGTCTCTCATTCACCTCTGCCTGCAGTTATGAGATCATTTTTACCAGGAAAACTCAAAGTAATGTGGTGGGGAGTGAAAGGGGGATAGAGCAAGGAGAGAAAAAGATTTCTCTGTGTTCTTTTTGTTTCCCATTAAAACCATTTCCCCCACATAATAGTAATAACGTAAAAGTACATAAAAGCTAAAATATATTATAGTCTCTTGTAATTCTTGGAGTAAACAGTTTTCTCAGGCGAAATCAAACCAAGTCTTCTACTTTATCTTTGATTTTCTGAGTGTAGCATCTCATAGAAATTCCACCTCTGAACTATATGGCAGCTGAGCTCTGGCAGAGTGATGTGCTAAGCTTGGTCCAGGATCTGACTGTATAATGAGCTGCTTTCTTAGTAAAACAGACATGGAAGGCACACAAGTTAAAGCTGAAAAGCAGTGAAAATGACAGCAAAACATTTGTTTATCAAACATTTTTAATAAATCTGATCTTCAACCTTCAGAGCATAGTTTAACTTTTACAGGGACTGTTACCATGTCCAGGTTTAAGAAATCCATATATGTAGCCCTTTATTGTCATTGTACATGTGCAATGACAATTGTGGGTGCGCCACACCAACTGTGCGGGAATAAAATATGAATAGTGGACAGCGGGAATAAATAACAAAACATGAGAAATGGCTACAAAACAAGAGAAGGGCCTTTGTGAAATAAAGTTGCTGATGTTGATGAAGCAGTTTAGATTTTCCCAGGCAGTTTGTTTGGATTCAATTTCAGTTCAATTTCATTTATATAGCGCCAAATAACAACAACAGTTGCCTCAAGGCGCTTCATGTTGTAAGGTAAATACCCTACAAATAAGACAAGGGAAAACGGAGAAAAACCCAACAATCATATGGCCCCCTATGAGCGAGCACTTTAGCGACAGTGAGAAGGAAAAACTCCCTTTTAACAGGAAGAAACCTCCAGCAGAACCAGGCTTAGGGAGGGGCGGCCATCTGCTGCGACCGGTTGGGGGTGAGTGGATGAAGACAGGACAAAAGATATGCTGTGGAAGAGAGCCAGAGATTAATAATCCAAAAGTAATTAAATGCAAAGAGGTGTATTAATGCACAGTGAGTGAAAAAGATGACTGAAGAAGAAACATTCAATGCATGTTTCCTGAGAAGACCGAACAGTAAGCGCTGAGTCACCATTTGTGAAGTGGCACCAGTCACCTTCTGCCTGAGATTCTCATCCGCAAGCTGGCTGCTACAGGGACAGAAGCTGAGGCCAGGATATAATCTTAAAATTGGTTCTTTAAAAAAAAAAAGAAAATGGGTATCTACTTATTCCACTTTAAAACTGGAAAGGGTTCACATGTTTGGTTCATGTAAAAATTTTGCTGCTGCATTTACAGCATTTTTGAAGTCTTTGTTTTGATTTCTGATTGAGACCTGTTGAAACTGTTAGGATTCACAGGAGAGAGGACCCAAATATGGGCGTTAGAGGCGAATTTAACAACTGTAATGCCCAGTACACAAAAGGGCTGATTAAAGCAAACCAGAAATCTAGAAAAATACAAGGAACATTTGGAGCACAAGCAGGTCAAGGCCAAAACAAGACTTAAAGTGAACATGAAACACTACATGTATTAAGGCTAATTTGCACCATGGAGTCCTGCTCTAAAAAACTCTCATAGATTAAACTCATGTAAAAAGGTGTCAGACCCTTTGTCAGTCCGATGAACCACAAGGTCATCTGACTCAAATAGTCTTTCCTCCACACAGTTCTCAATTATAAAGTGTTCTATAAACCCGAACATTACGGCTAACAGGTGGATTTTCCTGTTTCGGTGCAACGAGCCAACAATGAACAACCACACACTGCTTACTGTGGACAGTGTTTTGTTTAACATAAAACTCATTGTTGCAGGCAAGGCCAGTATAAAGTGACTTCCTTATACTGCTTTTGAGTTTCAGTTTCCTTGTTTTCCTCTGAGTTAATGGCTCTTTTACTAGTTAGCTAACATACTTGATCTAAGTCTATTGAGAGCAACCAACCAACCAACCCAGTGATGTTATATTCTGTACTGACAAACATGGTGGTATACATATTTAACAGCTATAACTTTAAACACTTATTTCTGAAATCCAGCTTCACAGACGGAGTTAAATCTATGACCGTTTTTTAGAGGTGTAAATTAACCTCAATACATTTAGTGTTTCACATCCACTTTAAAGTGGACTAAACTTTAAAGGCTGTACTATAAGGCAAGTTCAAAATACCCAAGATATATTTTCCTTGTCCGGCTTCACTTATGCTAACATCAGAAGTCAGGTTAAGCAGTCACTTAACTAAAGTTGACAATCACCTTTAATCCAAAGGTTCTCAGTTCAGCTGCGAGTGTGTTCAGATGAAAAAGGCGGTGTTGGAAACGGATGACCGATCACAAAGATGTCTGTGAAGGTTCTCATTCATCCAGGTCATGGTAGTCTAAGGAGCTTGGAAAGAAAAGCGTCTGGACTTCTCTAAGTTTCTTGAAAACGTTTCACCTCTCATCCGAGAAGCTTCTTCAGTTCTAAGAGCAAATGGTGGAGAGTCCCAGATTTAAAGCCTTATGGGAGTGTCTCCCAAGAGGGTCATGGACCCCCTGTGGATCCTCTACCTAATCACACGAGTCCAGGTGTGAAAACGGGTGTGGGTCTCAATCAGCCAAGGTTTCGGGTGAACCCATTGTTCACATTTGAATTTGAAGGACTTGGGAAAAGAGAAGCCCCGAGCTCGGAGAATCTGAGAAACATGTCTGCTCATAAAGCACTGACAAGGTGGGCAAAGTATGCGGCAAATGTGGGAATGCATTCCTCAGATTTATGCTCTTTTTACAAAAATAGGGACGACAAACAGAGAATGTATGGCATTCTCAAAATTCACCTTAATTAAAAGCTTGTCTTTATTAGCAGTTATGTAGTAGTTATTTTACCGAAGCTATAGGCTGATTAGTTTGCAAATTCTCTTTTCCTCTTAAAATCATATCTTGGATCTTTAGTGTTGTAGGACTAAATACTCTTATTACATCCCACTTAAGCACTTTGGTCATTAGTAATCCTCAAACATTCCCGTGTTAGGCAGAACCTTTTTTTCTTGTTTGTTTTTAATAATTGGACCTCATGGTGTTAAGTATAAACACAACAATAAAGAAACCTGTATCGCTTGACGGTCAGAGTAACAGAATGGTGTGGTGTCTTTTTGTGACGTTTGTTGATTGATTGATGAATGATTATTTTTTGTGCCTTTCATGAAGCTTTTTAACACATAACTGAAACATGAGAATGGCAAAGGTAGCTTACATAATTTTAGCTTAATAGCACAATGTTCAAAATGAAGCCAATCAGCTGTTCTTGTAAAACTTTGAATTGATGAGAGATTCTCAGATAGTAACCTCAGCTGCCTTTAAACTGCTTTGATTGTAACTTTCCAAACCAGAATTATTACAGTGTAAGCCAGAAGGTCAAACATGGATGGGCTCTCCAGGAAAACATTGGCATTCAGTTAAGACCAAGGCTACTGAAATGGAACGAGGTGACAGAGCTTTATTATGAACGGTTTTGTGTGTCGTTGCTCTTCAAAGGCAACAATAAAAAGCATTTTCATGCATTAAATTCCCATAATTTACTGGAAAAACATCAAGTTCTCCTCTGTTTTCTTTGTATGAGGAAATGATTGCCCCATAACTCACTTAAAGCTATTCATAAGGCCCATTAATGCTAATGCATCAAAGTATGAGTCGCCTGTATATTTTTGTAACACCTCAACCAGATATGGAACATTGTGGCTTTAATAGTAACGTTGTAAACTTATGCGAGTATGCGTGGGTTTCAGGATTACATGTAAGAAAGAAATGGAGGTCTGGCTCTGACGTAAACGACGGAAGGCGGTGTAGTTGATTGCTGAAGAAGGGATGAAGTGCTAGACAGAGAAACGGAAAAATTGCATTTTGCTGAGAGTACAACAGAGAGGGTGAGAAGGCAGAGAGAAGTGTGGTAATGAAGCAGTGACCAGCGAGCTCGTTTTTTGCTTTTGTTTCTTTCTCTGCTTGTTTTTTTTTTTC
>VVHJ01035495.1:6393-20361 GCA_015107715.1 Tylochromis polylepis
TCATCACAACATGCAGCAAAGTGAGGAAGAAGGCTCACTATCCAAGTAAAGAGAAGAATCCATCAGCTTCAGGAACAGAAAGATTAGAGTTTCAAGAGGCTGAGCAGCTCTGGTTCAGTCTGCAGGACAATGATGAGGTCTCAGAACAGCTCAGGACCACTGATGCTGTGACAGAAGAACTGTTGGCGTACGGGGAGATGCTGTCTGCTCACATGGAGCCAAACATGGGGGAACATTCAGAGGTGAAGGCCAAACAGCAGCAGAAACCCACCCTGAGCTGAGGTCCGTGCATTCAGTGTGGAGAGGATCCTCCGCAGAGTTTAACTCTGGTACTGACGTGTGTTCGGTGTTGTACTACGAGGTGATGATCTTCATATCGGAAGTGGTTTAATTTGTAAATGAAAAGAATCTGGTCTGTGCAGCAGCTCTGGTTTAACGTCTAATCATCGACAGGACCGTGGGAAACATTCAGCCTCCTACACGAGGTGCTTCCTGTCCAACTAGGAGGGGCCCCGGGGCTGACAGAGTCTCAGCTGGTCTGAAAAGGCTGCAGTAACCCCAAGAAGAGCTGGGGCAGGTGATCAGGGAGAACAGGTGTGTTGCCCTGCACCGGGTGTGTAGCTGGCTCAGTGGGAGACGTGGCTCTTATACTGTACAATATAATTAATTAAAAGCAAAGATGGAATTAACTTCCAGAAGAAAATTCATCACAACGTTTTGTTGTTTTTAATTGCGTTCCTTTGGTGGATGTGTACATGTGTGCAGTCACCGATGAAATGATGTGTCAGAATAACTGCCTGGATGCATTACCAAGATGGCTGCAGACTGCTGGGGTTCCTTCAGAAGGACTTTGGGTAAACTCAGCTTCTGGTGTGGGATTTAAAGTCTTCAGGTTTACAGTTTGATTGGTTTCAGTAAAATCAACTCATTAAATGAATTTTTTTTAATTTAAAAAAGAAAAAAGCATTTAATAGCTTTTCAGGTGCGATTCCACCTGGGGAACCAGACCAATCAGAGCCAGCGATTGCGATACCAATAACAGTTTGACAGAGGACCAATCAGGTGTGACTTACACTTGTAGTTAAATCACAGATAGAAACCAGAGTGGACAGTGCTCTGTGACCGTCTCTGAGACTCGGACCGACTCGGCTCTGATGTGTCTGAACTCTGTCTTCGGTCAGAACAAATAACCCAAAACCAGAACCGTGAAGGTCTGGAACAAACCTTCACATGTGCGGGAAAAGCCTCAGATGCTGTCTGATCAGTCCTAGTCCAGAACACCTTCAATCCAAACATTGTTCAGCAGGTTCTAACACGAACCCTCAGGATATGAGATCCAGATACCTGCCCGAGTTGGTTCACCTGTCTGTCTCTGTGCAGGTCTTCTGGTTGGTACTCTGGATGTGGTTCTGGACTCCAGTGCCCGGGTAGCACCGTACAGGATCCTGCTGCAGACCGCAGACTCTCAGATCTACTGGAACATCGCCTGTGGTGAGTTCGACGGACACTGGTGTCAACCCTGAATGCAGAAAATGTTTGGCTCAGAATATAATCTCTGTTCATGTTTAGAGGTGAACGTGTAGAAACACAAAGGCATAAATGTGCTTTAGCAGCCGAAGCAGAGATGCCGCTCTGATGCGATGTAGCTCAGGTCGAAGCATCCAGCAGTTTAACTCGCGGCCCATCGACTGCTGCTGCTGTTAAAAATCTCCAGTTACACTGCTAACATAAACATTTGCTCATCATTTTGCTGTGACGGTCACCATCACCGAGGTGAGGATACTTCCTGAGCCGTTTCTGGAGAAAGAGCTCACCTGTCCGTGTCCTGCTGCAGAGCTTAGTTCAGTTCAGTTTTATTTACATAGTGTGAAATCAGTTTTAGCTTCATTTGTCATATGCAAGTTAGCACTGAAATGTGTTTGATGAGCAGAAGACAAGTCTCTCAGCAGTATGATACAATATAAGTTTAAAAACAAGAAATCTTAAGCACTACATTGTCAGTAACAGCTGCCTGAAAAAGGTTCATACTGTAAGGTAAAAACTCTCCAATCGCTCGATGATTAACAGGTGTGTTTTCCCGAAAGCTCCTGTTGGCCGGTATGTTCCCATGGTGTCTGTTTTTAAAATGCGGTCTCAGCGTTGCCGTTCACCATTCAGAACCGGGCCGTTCTGACGCATGAACCTCCTGTAATGACCTCCATTGTGCTGTGATGATGACCTCAAACAGTTTGAGAACATTTTGTTCTCAGTCTGCAGTGCTGCCATCGCTATAATGACCTCTGACTGTTTCCTCTCAGTCCTCTCATGAGGGGGAGACGTGACCTCTGACAGAAACTCACAACCAGAAGTTAATCATCACGTGACTGAGGTCTGCACGATGGGCTGAGGCTGCGATGTCTCCTTTTGCAATATTGCCCAAAAAATTGCCCAGATTATCCTTAACTTGATGATATCATAGTTGCAGCAATACTGTGGGCAACTTGCTGTGGACTGGCTGTAAGCATGTTGCTTAAATTCAGCTAACGTAACTGTGACTCTGTGTGGTTCAGCACGGTGGAAGTTTAGAAAAATCACTACCCTAAGCTCCACTTTAATAGCTACGGCTAAGCTACACAGGTTACAAATTTGTAAAGATCTAAATAATTTCAGAGTGTTTTACCTGAGACGGATATGCAGGAGTTCAGACTCATAGTTACCTGGCTAGCTCACCTGTAATGTTAGCTTTCCCGGTGGAATGCACTAATTTAAGAAGCTAATATGAATTTCATAGACGGCAAAGGTTGTTGGCTTTAATTTGTAGTTTGCATTCTTTGTTCTCCATGTAATGACATTACACACACTGATTGGCTGATTGTGTCAGGTGCGTAATGCCTGATTGTGTTGTGTGAGAGGAGCCACCTGGTTAAACGGGCATTGGTGACCATCGGCCGTGTCTTGCAGGTTCGTCTAGGAAAGAGATCACTGAGCACTGGGACTGGCTGGAAGCCAATCTCCTCCAGACCATCTCCATCTTCGACAACGACGAAGACATCACCACCTTCGTCAAAGGAAAGATCTCTGTATGTCACCTCCTGTTTGTTCAGACAGTCTTTCTGGTGCTGTGTACTGCTGCTGAGTGATGTCACTTCCTGCAGGGCATCATCGCAGAGGAGAACCGGTTAAAGCCCGGCGAGGAGCACGAGGAGGACAGCGGGAAGTTTCGGGAGGCAGAGCTAAAGATGAGAAAGCTGTTTGGCATGCCCGAGGAGGAGAAGCTGGTGAATTATTACTCCTGCAGCTACTGGAAGGGCCGAGTGCCACGACAGGGCTGGCTCTACCTGTCCGTCAACCACCTGTGCTTCTACTCCTTCCTGCTTGGAAAGGAAGGTACGAGCAGCCAACCACAGGCCGGCATTTAATCCTGTTTTTACACTTGAATGTTTTGTTGCTTAAAAGTCAAAGAGAGAGCTCAGTGATAAAACAGCTGGGTCATATGCACCTGATTGAACAGCAGAGACCAAAGTTAGAGGACAAAGTACTTATTGATGATTATTACTCGGTGGGCGTGGAGGTGTTTTACTAAGATTTTAAATAAATCAAGCACAGCATTACAAAAACTTCTACTTTAAGGACATCGCTGTATTCAGAGTTGGAGGAAGTGAACATGTTTAACGGTCACATCTCTCAGAAACCAGCAGGATGCGTGAGGTTGGTTTGATCTCATTCCTCTCTCCATCTCGTCCACAGTTTGATGTCTGTACCCGGTTTCTTTGATTTTATCAGCTGTAGCTCTGTCCTCGGAGGTCTTCCAGGTTCTCTTGGGTTTGGATCAGGACTGGGTGCAGTCGTTTTTATGATGGTGTCTATCTGACCCAAACCCAAACTTTCTGCCTTCACTAAAGTGAACTATAGACCAGTGCTCCTCACATCATATGTTCCTCAGCCTTTCGGCTCTTTCTCTTGATCATAGAGTGGGTCAGTGCAGAACATCCATTCATTTCTTAACTCTTTTAATGCTTATCTGTGTTTGGGTCACGAGGGCAGCAACCTAAGCAAAGCTGTCCAGACCTCCTCCACCTGGCCACCTCCTCTAGCTTATCCAAGGGGACGCTGCGATGTTCCCAGGCCTGAACCATCTCAACTGTCTCCTCTAATGTGGAAAAGCAGCAGGTTGACTTAGAGGTGAGTCAGACTCATCTCTAAGGGCTGCACCCAGCCACCCTTTGGAGGAAGCTCCTTTCTGTCACTTATATCCATGAAGGTGGAAACCCTCTGCCACCTGGCTGGATCTAGAAATGTTATCCGTAAAAATTCTGAACAGAATCTGTGACAAACGTCAGCTGAATGTCACCGGGAATGGGTCTGACCAGACCAGTCACCCCAAAGCACCACCTACAGGATGTCCAGAGGGACGCAGTCGAATGTCTTCTCCAAGTCCACAAAACACATAGACTAGATCGTCAAACTCCCAGGCACCCTTAAATATCCTGGAGAGGACAAAGAGCTGGTCCAGTGTTCCACGACCTGGACAGGAACTACATTCCTCCCCTTACGCTGAGGATCAGCTGACGGTCGGACTCTCCTCTCAACCATCCTGGAGGAGTGTGATCCCTCTGAACCTGATGTCCCCCTTCTTGCAAAAACTCCTAACCCTGTGCCTAGCAGGGTAACCATGTTTTTTTCTGATTCTGTCTTACACAAGCCCATAATCCATGACCAAATGTCACACCCTAACTCTTAGCAGAAAACCCACCACAATAAGGTGGCAGTTCATATGTCATATTTGTCTCATGAGGACCGCTGTTGTGTTTTGGGGCTTTCAGCCTCTTGGAACAACCAGATTCTCTCGTGATGGCCGACACGTTCATCTCTTTATTGTGAACAAACTTCAACTTACAAAGTGATTACAGGTTTTCCCAGGTAACAAAAACTCAAAATGTTCTTCAGGTTGGTTTTTTTCCAGATTTAGGAGAACCTTGAATTAGAATACGTAGCATGTTGAAAATGTTAGAAAATATCGATTTTGGGTTTTTTTGCTCTAATTTTGGTCTCTACTGTAGAAATCCATGCATTTTCTTAACCAGCTCTGCGTGCTGGAGCTGTCTTTATGTGTGAGAGGTGGGGTTTAGAAGAGTTTAGAAGTTCTTTGTTGACATCATCCTCTGACCTCTGACCTCAGTGACTCTGGTGGTGCCATGGACCGAGGTGACCCAGCTGGAGAAGAACGCCACCCTGCTGTTTCCAGAGAGTGTCCGCGTGAGCACTCGCGACACCGAACATTTCTTCTCGATGTTTCTCAACATCAACGACACCTTCAAGTTGATGGAGCAGCTTGCTAACATTGCCATGCGACAGTTGCTCGACAACGAGGCATTTGCCGCCGACCTGTCGCTGCCCAAACCCAGCAAAACGTTAAAGAACGTCTCTGCGCTGAAGAGGTGTCACTCTTTTTGTACCGAACGGGTTTCTTTTCCTTAAATCTGTTCTCAGCACACTGTTTGTTGCCCTCATCGTCTGTTTCTTGTCTGCAGGGATCTGGACGCCCGGGCGAAGAACGAGCGATACCGGGCAATGTTCCGGTTGACGCAGGAGGAGCGGCTTGACGGACACACAGACTGCACGCTGTGGACGCCATTCGCAAAGATGCACGTTGTCGGACAACTCTTCATCTCCAACAACTACATCTGCTTCAACAGCAAAGAGGAAGACCTGTGTCAGCTCATCATTCCCCTCAGAGAGGTGAGCCGGGTCAGCTGTTGCTGCAGGAAGTAGATGAGCCGGAGTCAGAGGTCACATGATAGTAACAACATCAGACTCTGATATTACAGAGTGCTGCAGATGAACCCAAATACTTTCATACTGTGGTCATTTTACCCATCGTCCTCTGCAGGTCTCCATTGTGGAGAAGGCGGACAGCAGCAGCGTCCTGCCCTGCCCTGTCTCCATCAGCACCAAGAACAAGATGAACTTCCTGTTTGCCAACCTCAAAGACAGAGACTTCCTGGTCCAACGTATTTCTGACTTCCTGCAGCGAACGCCGGACAGCTTGTGGGGCGACACCAACCCGCTGTCTCAGATTAGTCACTCAGTATGTCCATCACAGCTTGTACTGTGGTTCAGCTGCTTTCACAAAGCGCTCATGGTTTTCATTCTCGTCCTCAGGCGTCCTCCAGTGTACCCCCGTCTTCTTCTCCAGGTTCTGAGTCCATTCAGAAAGGTCGGCATTACCACCCTGGCCTACCCACAGCCATCCAGGGTCTCCTGCAGCTCTACCACCGAGACGACCCAGAGAACCTGGGACCCAAAGCCGTAAGTGCACATCCCAACGGTACCCAACAGTACTGTTAGTTACGTAGAGGACTGTCCAGGCAGTCCTGGTACTATTAAAGACCTGGTACTGACCTTTCCACCCCTCATTTCCTCCCTCCTGCAGATGAGGGAGAAGATGAAGGAGGAGTCATGGAACATCCATTTCTTGGAGTTTGGTCGAGGTGTCTGCATGTACCGGACTTCCAGAACCAGAGAACTGGTCCTCAATGGGATCCCAGAGCGCCTGAGAGGGGAGCTGTGGCTGCTGTTCTCTGGTTAGTGTTCACTCATCATCCATCCATGAATTCCTGTTTATGCTAATTTTTGCGCACTCATCCGTGCTCGTGTCCATCCAGGAGCACAGAATGAGATGGCGACCCACCCTGGTTACTATGGTGAACTGGTGGAACAGGCCATGGGGCTGTGTTCATTGGCTACTGAGGAGATTGAGCGCGACCTTCACCGCTCGATGCCCGAACACCGAGCCTTCCAGAACGAGATGGGCATCGCCGCCCTGCGCCGCGTCCTCACCGCATACGCCCACCGCAACCCCGGCATCGGATATTGCCAGGTAAAGCAAAATTCAACAAAAGTGTCGTGTATCCAGCGCAGCCAGGTGACCCCTCACACAGCTGATGAAGTCTGCATTAACGTGATGTATAAGGCATCCTGAGGTGGTGGGCACGCCCGTGAGGTGACGTCAGTTTGTTGTTTCTGACCTGTTGTCTCCTCCACCAGGCAATGAACATTGTCACCTCTGTCCTGCTGCTCTACTGCACCGAGGAAGAGGCCTTCTGGCTGCTGGTGGCGCTGTGTGAGCGTATGCTGCCCGACTACTACAACACCCGGGTCGTGGGTCAGTAGGAGGCAGGGTCACAGACACTAGAGTAGATCCATCCTCTGATGGAGGTGGGGGTCTGAGGAAGTCCTACTTAGGCTTGGGTTCAGAGTTAGTGACGTGGTGTCTCTCTGCAGGAGCGCTGGTGGATCAGGGGGTGTTTGAGGACCTGACCCGGTCCTTCCTCCCCCTGCTCTATGAACACATGCAGGAGCTTGGGGTCATCTCCACCATCAGCCTGTCCTGGTTTCTCACCCTCTTCCTGTCTGTGATGCCCTTCGACAGTGCCGTCCTGTTGGTTGACTGCTTCTTCTATGAGGGCATCAAGGTCATCTTTCAGGTAGGTCTGCTGCTGGACCTGGGGACACCCATGGATCCATTTGGTGTCTTAGTCTTTGCATTATTTTTGAATGTGAATGAGCTCTTACTATAGACTTCCTGTCTCTAAATGTACCTGCAGGTGGCGCTGGCTGTCCTCCATGACAACATGGACGCCCTGCTCTCCTGTAGTGACGAGGGAGAGGCCATGACCATCCTGGGCAGGTACGAGTCCAGAGCCAGAATCGGCTCACTCCGAACTGTTCCGTGTACACCTGAGGAATAAATCCACCCTGTGCTGCAGGTACCTGGATAATGTGGTGAATAAACAGACGGTGGCTCCGCCCATCCCTCACCCGCACGCCCTGCTGACAAGCGGAGACGAGCCCCCACCTGAAATCGACGTCTTCGACCTAATAAAGTCATCGTACGAGGTGATGCCAGAGTTTCTGTTCACCTGAGAACATGTCGAGGGGAAGTCCCTGAGCTTTCTAAGACGCTCTCTTTAAAGATTAGGATAAATCCAGATGGATGGCGTGAAGGTCTGTCACCTCACCTGAGCAGCGCTCCAGACCCATGGAAAAAACAACTAAATTATGTAGACAGCCAATAAAACGAATGAATGAGTGATCAGAGCTCTGCGTTGTGCCTTTGTTATGTTGGAAACTTAAATGTTTTCTAACTTTTAATGAATTATTTCACCTTAAAAACATGCCGCGAGCTGCCTTTGAGCTGCACGTTAGGTCTTCACCTAGAGCTGCAGGAGGCAGGGCCCCAAACCATAGACCTGTATAATTCTGTGCATCTGCACCCCGCACAGTCAGACACACCCTGCTGTCACCAGAGTAACGAATCAGCAGCTAACACTGCGGTCCACCTCCAAACTAAAGCTTTAGTGCTGCTCGAGCACAGCGGAGCAATTCTCCTGGACCTTTTCATTCCAAGAGCAGAAATAAAACATTCACCGTTAGCTGAAATTCAGCTGTCGTTCTGATCTAAGGTCTGATTGATTTCTCTGTATTATTGTAGGGTCTACCTTACAATATAAAGCACCTTGAGGCGGCTGTTGTTGTGATTTGGCGCTATGTGAAGAAAAGTGAATTGAAAATCTAGTTGAACAGATGACGGTCTGCACCAAAGCAGAGACCCTCAAACACTACTGTTGGGTTTACCAGAGATGCACTTTTTGTACTGAACATGAACTATTGTTGGGGTTAATTCACAAAAATGCACCAAGTGGCCTTTAAAGTTCTGTGGGTGATCGAACAGTGAACTCTGTGCACAAACATGCAGTTAGTGTATTTCAGTAATTACCTGCTGAGAGCAGCGCTACACTGACTGTGAGTCTTCCTTGCTCTCCAGACGAGCTGCCGGATCTTCCTCGGCAGGTCGATGAGCGGCTTTGGTGCTGTGGGAAGGATGTTTGTGACGTCTTCTCATGAAAGCCGTCCTGTTCTCTCTGAGGTAACTGCAGCTGCTTCTTCTCTGTGCAGATGTTTGGCAGTCTGCGCTCTGATGTCATTGAGCAGATGAGGTTCAAGCAGAGGTTAAAGGTCATCCAGTCCCTGGAGGACACAGCCAAGAGAAGTGTGGTGGGTGTTTTTATCATTCACGAGTTTATACAGCGCGTGAATAAAGACACTGCGCTCACAGGCGTGTGTGTGTGCGTGCAGGTGAGGGCGATGATGACAGAGTCAGCCTTCAGTATCGAAGAGCTGGAGGAGCTCTACTGTCTGTTCAAGGTGAGTTCATGTTTCTCACACTCTGCTGGCCTGATGTTCAGGTTTCAGGTGTGAAATAAATCAAAAACATTTTTTCACTGATTCTGTTAAAGTGTTTCAGCAAACAGGATGAAGCATCGCTCTGCCTGCTCTGAAACCTCTTCATCGGGCTGATCCAGAGCTGCTCAGCCTTTGAAACTCTAATCTTTCTGTTCCTGATGGATGCTCTGAGTTTGCTCTGTGAGTCTTCTCTTTACGCTGCACTTGGACAGCGAGCCTCCTTGGAGGGTCTTCCTCGCTGGGCCGTATGCTGCGATGAAGGACAGGACCGCTTTTGATGTTCTTGTTTCTGCTAATGGACCAAACTGCTGATGCTCTCGCTGTTCCTGTTTAACAGCAGCTTCCATCAGCTCTGATCACTTATGAAGAGACGTAGGCGTAACCCGCACCTGTTTATCAAACAGGAAGTGACCTTGTTTTTGTTTGACCCTTCAAAAGTCCGAACTTCATTTTTTTTTCTTTTTCAAATCTGTTCTGTGACGTAGAGACAAAACTATAAAAATGGCTCTACCTGTATGTTAAAGTATGTCACTGCCTCTAACCCCATCTCCATCTTTGTCCATCCCACCGATCCAGTCCAAACACATGACCAGCTGTTACTGGGGTTCCAGCAGCTCTGCCGCTGAGCGTCACGATCCCAGCCTGCCGTACCTGGAGCAGTACCGCATCGACCCGCTTCAGTTCCGTCAGCTCTTCATCTCGCTCGCTCCCTGGGTCTGTGGAGGCCACAACCCAACGCTGTCGGCCCGCCTCTTCAGGCTCCTGGACCAGAACCAGGACGGGCTAGTCAACTTCAAAGAGTTCATCACCGGACTGAGTGAGCCCGGATTACAGATTGCAGCTTCAGATTACATATTACATATCCAGATTAAAGGATATAGATTATAGATTAGCAATCCAAATGACAGATTACAGTACCAGATTACAGATCTAGATTAGCACTTCAGAAAATAGATTACAGATTGACAATCCAAATTACAGATTAAATTTACATCTTCATATAATATGTTACAGATCCAGATTATAGCTTCAGATTACAGATTATATTATAGTTTAACAATCCAAATTATAGATTATAGATTTGGATTATAGATCCAGATTAGAACTTCGGATTCTAGATTAACAATCCAATTTACAGATGACATATTCACTTTACATATTATAGCTTCAAATTACAGATCTAGATTACATATTATAGACCTGGTTTCGAGCTTCAGATTACAGATCCAGATTATAGTGTCACATGAAAGATTACAAATCCAGATTAGAGCTTCAGACTGCAGATTACAGAGCTCCACAGGTCTTAGTGTGTGTTTGTTTTGCAGGTGGGATGTATCACGGAGACATGACGGAGAAACTGAAGCTACTGTACAAGCTCCACCTCCCTCCAGGTAACACAGTTCACCTGTACAGGTGAGTGTAACCCTGAATCATGAGGGTTACTTCTAGAGATCAGCTCTCCCTTATTTCGCACTGATCCGGTTTTGGTTCTGATGAATTCTGTAACCCACTGGCCATGATGTCAGAGGTTCCAGCTTTTACACTGCCAGATTTTTTGGGGCCAAACCCAGCGTGGTGGACCAGGTGTGAATGGGGTCGAAGTCGGATTTTGGGTGTCAGGGTCGGGTTTGGGTCTCTGTGGGGTCTCCTGGTTTTTGAAGGCTGCTTAAATTCAGACCTGGTGAGAGCTGAATGTATCAAAGTGAACCTGGATCAAAGACCGAACCACAGGTGGAGAACCTGCTGACTCACCTGCTGCTTGTTTGTTGTAGCTCTGTGTCCGGAGGAGGCGGAGTCTGCTCTAGAGGCCACGCAGTTCTTCACCGAGGAGGAACCTCGAGGTGAAAACACACACACACACACACACACACACACACACACACACACACATTTACTGTAAAGGAACATAGCTTCTAAATACTGAAAGAGGATACAGGAAGAGGATGTGTGTGTTCTGGTAATTGACTGATCGCTTTCTTGACAGAGAAACGTGTTGTTCTCAAGAACAGGCTCCAGGCAAATAGGTGCATGTGACTACTGTTTGTCTTTGGAGTCTCTTCATGTATGCTCACCGAGGGAGTTTCCAAATTGCTGTTTCCTTTTTTAACTCTAACAATTAGGGAGATCCCAGCCTTGTGACCTCATAGATTGTTATAGATATACCTGTATCACATATTATATTTGGTGATCTCTTATTGCAGAATAACAGACTTTGTCAGCTCAACACAGACCGGTCTTCTCTTTTGTCTTGTAGATCTCATAAACATCACAGCTGAATCTGGACAGAATGTCACTTTGTCATGCAGAGCCAACAACAACAACCTCGTCACATTTCTGGAGTGGAGCAAATATGGTCTTAAGAAAGGATATTTACTTTTGTACCGCGATGCGCGGTTTGATCTAGAAAACCAGCATCCATCTTTTAAGAACCGAGTGGATCTGCAGGACAGACACATGAAGGATGGAGACGTGTCTCTGATTCTGAAGAATGTGACGCTTGATGACCGTGGAAGATACGAGTGTCGTGTTGAGACAAAAGTAAACCGCAGGAAGAGAGCTGATCAGGATGACGACCCCGTCATCATCATCAGCCTGAGTGTTGTTCCTCCAGGTTCCAAGAAGGAACAAGGAATTCAGAACAGAAAACATAGTTTTCTCATTGTGGCAGTTCCCGCTGTTCTTGTCTTTGGTGTTCTTGTTGTTTTTCTGATCTACAGAAAACATAAACGACCGAGTCCGGATCCGGATTCATACCAGCCTCCTGCTGAAGTGCAGACTATTTGAAATGTCTCTGATATTTCTACAACTGAACCTTGAGTGTCCTGATGGTGCCTCAAATCCTCTCACCGACTGTGTGTAGAAAAGCAGCCGACTCAGTAAACAATGCTCAATGGACTGTACAGTCCGCTACAGGGCCCATATATGTCCCATAGTACATTACTGCAACTCCCTTATTCACCAGGGGTCACTAAAAATGTGATTTCTACACCAGATTCTCTTCCTGACACCACCCATGAGGGACTTTACTTTGGTCTTGCCCTTTTGGGCCATGGAGACCCCGAAGGGGAATTCTGCGGAAACGTGTGAGCACATATGTTTGCTTTGAAATGAGATGCATCTGATACAGGGGTAGTGGGAGTTCTTTCAACTAGATGAAACACAGTGAAGAGAGGTCTACATAATGGAAACAGCTGCTGTGCAGACAAACCAACAAAGTGCTGAATCACACCATTATCTCTTACTGACTAACATGAAAGTCCCGAGCGTCCCTAGCGTGGGGGTCAAATTTCCACCTGAAATTAAATTTTATAATATGACAGCTGTATAATAGTGTTTGTTCTGAGCCATGTGCATATGTCAATACTGGAACTGTGTCCTGCACATTAAACACTCTTTACACTTGCTGTGAAAACATTGTTATTTGTTTGCTAGGTGACCTTTCCTTTAGTCTCTCATGTTTCAGGTAATCTGCTGTTGTTCCTTTTACTCTGAGAAGTCTCCAGTCACATGAGGTAAAAGTTCAACATAGATATATACAGATTTTCTCAGGAAGAGTTCCTGCTGAGAAAAACTATCATAATCAGAGTTACTTGAATTCTTTAAATGCAAAGGAAAGGAGCTTCTGTGCTTCCTTTATTACCTCCTTTAGCAGAGCCTCCCTCATGAAATGAAAAGTGATCATACTGTCCCATAATTCATAGTGACTATCAGACCAAATAATCAGCATGGTTGATGAGCGGCTTGCTCATTATGTAAATGAATATTACATGTGCGCTGGCTCTTACAGCAGAACTTGCTAATATGCTGATACGTTTGAAACTTTAAACAGTTTGCTAAGCTCACAGGTGAACTCTGGGTGTTGCTGCAGTGTAGCTCCATCTGTCTTCAGTTTGGCTGGTCTAATATTTGGGCTATCATTATCTTCACTGACATCAGAGATGCTGAAGGCTCTTCAACAGGAAGGAATAAAGTTGATCATCAGGGAGAGAAAAATGAGTGTTTATTCTTTTTTTGAAACCTCTGTGATGATTTTTATTTGTTTGTAAATCTTAAAATGAACTACACTGTAAGAACTCATTATCTAAGAGCCGCTTTTTGTGCCACCTTCAGGTGGCTTCCACATGATTTAACAACATTTAAAACATCCACCATCACATAATTAATCAGCACAGTTTCAGAGGAATATGATTTTAATGATATTGTTATGTTTGTATGGTATGACTCCTCCCCTCGGGAGTGTTGGGTGTGTCTTCTGTTTATCGCCTCCTCCAGGCTGGATGGATGACTGATTGGCTGGTTCAAACTGAGACCCTGGGTTCGTGATTGGATGAGGGATTGGACAGCATATTTAAGAACCAGCTGACACCCATCGCGGCTGGCGATCTTGTTTTGGCATTTCATTTTCACAGCTTGAATGAATACCCTGAGTGTATTCCTGTGTTCACAGATGGTGCTAAAAGTCCAGATACTGGAATTACGGGGTTTGGAATAGCAGTTCCGTCAAAAAATATTGAAATGAACAGACGCACTTCGGATGGACTGGCAGTGTACACGGTTGAAATGGTAGCAGTTTTGGTAGCATTGAAATGGGTAGAGTGTTCAAAAATCAGGCAGGTGTTAGTATGTTCTGACTCGGCAGCTGTTCTTTCAAGTCTACAATCATTTTGTTCGAAGACAAGGCAGGGTATGCTGTATACTATTCTGGAGACTATACACAGAATAAGGTGTTGTGGTGGCAATATT
>VVHJ01035496.1:0-21594 GCA_015107715.1 Tylochromis polylepis
CTTAAAGTTCATTTAACACACACACACACACACACACACACAGAGATGCTTCAGGGAAGGCCATCATTAGGGACCCTTCCCCATGGAATGTGTTAAGACAATGGGGAGGGGGACCCCCTGGTACGGCGGGAAATCACGCATGAGTGGGGACGCGCACACGGACACTTGCAGGCGTGCACGCACATATACAACTATTCTACTTGGGTTAGATTTATGATTGGGGCTCGGCCCTATAAAACTTTGGTTCAGACAAAGAAACTCTGAGATCTGCTTGGAGGGGAACTGGACCCTGGAGCACATCTCCTTCCGGAAGCTTAGTTAAAGTAGAAATAAAGAGTTTAAAAAAAGAAACCGCTGAGTTCCAGTGTGTCTTTTGGTGGCCTCTCAGAGATCAAGGAAAACCAGGGCTGTTTTGTTTATGTAACACATGCTAATGACTAAAGAGCCAGCAGCTGCTCTGAAACGTCTCACAGCACATTTTAAAAACTCACTATGTGTCGTGTGCTGTCCGACCAGCAGTTCCTGGGACTCACCCTTTGTGCAGCAGCTCTAGTTTGAGGCCTTTAGCTGTCACCACCCTCCTGAAGCCGCGGTGGTTGCGGTTGATTTGAAGCTTGAAACTCTGGTTATATTCTGGTGAAAAAAGACAACAAAAAAGTCAACATCACTCAGCAAAATTAAGCAGTTTAGAGGAAACAAATAAATCCAACATGGAAATATCAGGAAATTCTACCTAACGCCTTAAGTGAGTTTTTAAAAGTACCACAACTTTAAAACCAAAATGGTCTTGAATGAAAATGAACCTAAAATAAGGCCCCGTTTGGTTTTAACAGCAAAAATGCTTGTGAAGAAAAATAGTGTCCTAAAAAAAGAAAGAAAGAAAGAAAGAAGATGAAACATTTAAATACTCTGGAACTAGAAGAAAAAAAATCATGTCTGAAAAGCTAAATCCCACAACTGAAACAAGAGTCATGTCTCACCTGGGGAGTTGGTGTTCTTGATGACAGCTGTTTTGAGTTTCTGCGGCTGCTCCTGGTGGCAGCAAAACAGCAGACGAAACTTTAGCAAAAACACTCACTGATGTAAATTTTTAAAAAGGCGTATTCTGAGGCTCTCACCGTGCTGGGATAGGGGAACTCAAACTTGACGTAGGCATCCAGATCGTTTGGTTGGATTCCTGCAGGAGGAAGAAAAGCAAAAAGCACAAAACTTTTGTTTTACCAACACTTTGTTTTACTACTAGATCTATGAGAAAATCAGTCTGAATAACTGATTCAAGATAGCTGTTTTACGAGTTGAATTTCCTGTTTATCCCTGTTCCTCCTTCTGTTTTATTGCTGATATAAATGTTTTTACAATCTGAATAAACACCTCCTTGAAAAAAAAAAAAAAAACCCAAGAAAAACTGATAGATGTAGATTCTTACCGCTGGGAGCAGGAAGATTCATCCCTTTTACGATAATAACAACCATGTCAGTGCTGCTCAGCTCTGGAAATATCCTGAAAACAACAACAGGAGAAAAAAAAAAGCAGAAAGTCGAGTGATTTATTGTATCTGCTTCAAGTTTAAACACCAAGACAGCTGCACCTGTCACTGAGAGACATTACGCTGTATACATTTTTAGCAACAAATAGAAAACTGCTTTTTTTCTAAAAATTTGTTCTAAAGATGAAGGCACAAATGAAGACATATACTACTGCCTTAATATGTTAACCGTCTATTAAAATAAATGGATGACAGATTATTTTCTAACTTTCTAACTAATTAATTACTTGGCAGGAGAAAAGAATTGATGACAAATGTTCCCACCTGGCTACGCGAAATGACTTCTCCTCAAAATGATGCTTAGGAGGAGGCAGAGCCCTCGACTGAGCCAACTTCAGGACGTCCACACTCTTCTTACAGCTTTCAGCCATTTTCTCAAACCTAAAACAAACATGAGAAAAAGGAAAAAGGAATAAAACTTTTCCTTGTTTGATGTCATTGATCATTCAACAAATAATTTAAATTTAGAGTTTAAATGGAAATCGCTGTTGGTGACGAGGAAGCTTACTTTGTTGTTTCAGCGACGTTTCCCAGGTGTTTGAACTGCTCGGAGTAAGTTAAACATTTCTAAATAAAGGAAGAAAGCCAGAAGAAATCTTAACACCTCCTTCTTAACATTCTCCTCCTTACAGGAAGAGGGTCACAGTTTGGAGAAACCAGAGACAGAAAATCTGTTTCTGCCATCAGAAATTATCAGACAGCTGAAAAGTTTCTTCTGAGGGGAAATCTTTTTAATAGTTTATTTGTGCCAAATACCATTTTTAAGTGGGAAAAAAAAAAGAATCCAATCCAATCCAACTTTATTTATAGAGCACTTTAAAAACAACATGCTTGACCAAATTACTTTCCAGCTAAAAACAGTGATAAAAGTTAAAAAAAAAAAAGGAAGAAGAAAGGCATATTTATCTAAAATCATCATCAATCTGTAGATTAATGATGATTAATACAGGAAAAATCTAATTTAGTTCAATTTCAAGCACAACTTTTTACAAAGACAATCCTCTGCTGCGGTTTTACCTCGTGCTGCTCTTTCAGGATCTTGGCCAGCTGCGTGTAAACCTCCTCGGCTTTCTCTGAGATCTGCACGTCGCTGTGGTGAACCAGGATGAAGTCTTCGTCTTCGTCACCAGGAGGCGACGGCACCTGCAGGCACACAGAGAGAGCGAGCATTTTTAGCCCGAATGCAGAAACTCCACACAACACATGAGTGTGGGTGAGATTTCGCTATAGTCTCATCTCAGCAGCTTAATTTCAACCATACACTGTTCATAACACTTTACACCACATGTACTGAGAAACATTAATGTCACCCGACATTTGCCGTCTTTGCTTTTTTTTTGTTTTTATTTTTAGCCACATTTTATTTAGCAGGCCATCTTTTAAATAAAATTTATTCCTTTATTCTCTCTATATTTTACTGAGATATTTTTTAGCCATTTTATTATCAGCGTGTTTCGCATCACTTGATAGCTTTGTTTTTTGTTTTCTTTTTATTTGATTTAGATATTTGTTTATTGAGCTACTTTATTTTTTCAGTTTATTTGAGCTCTTTTACCTTACTTAGCTATTTTTTGCTGTTGTAATTTTACTATTGTTTTATTTTGTTATTAGTTGTGTTTATAACTCCTCACCAAATTTTCCAAATTTTAGTGATAAATCAAATTTCTTATTTTATTTTAAATCTGATAATTTAAGGAAACTGTGAACTTCTGATTATCCTTTTCTCTCCTGTGTTCTTATAATTTAACTGTACTGGCCAAAAAAAATTGTTTTGGGAGTCAGACTTGAATATCTAAAGCCCGTCACTTGACATGCAAGTTTTGTTGTCTTGTGTTTTGCAGCTTCAACCTAATTCTCACATTAAACACACCGAAATTTCACAACAAACATCAATGTAACTCCATCAAGGCACATTCAAAACTAACTTTCTCACGTATTCATTTTATGTAACTTGAAACTTTAAAAAATAATAATAGCGTGAACAATGCAAGGACAGAAAATACCGGGGTGGATACAAAGCACTACCTTATCTGAATCAGGCTGATCTTACTGAGCACCTAGGGAATTTTTTCATCATAGCTGCTGTTTTTAGATCTTTTCCTGGAAGTCAGGTTTCTAATGCCAAAGGCAGCACTGCAGGTGAAGAGCAAGACAGGAAACATGCTCGTCATTTCTTTCTCCATTCATCAACATTGATCGGGTTTTGCACTGAGGAATGGTGCCCCAGTGTGAGACTGTCCACACAAGCCCTTCTGCAACATCCTGAGGTAGACAAGGGAGGACATTAGGTAGAAACATCTGTGGTGAAAGCCAGTGCAGCATCATCGCATGCCAACACAGTATTTCACCACCACCTGCACTTTTTAATCAGATTTGCCTTCTTGCAACATCTTCCACGCCCCCAAAAATGAAAACACAGTTGAAGAATTGCCATTTTAATTCCAGCGCACATTTCAGTTTCTAATAAACAGAGAAACTCAGAGGACTTTCTGTGACTAGTTTCTAAAGAGCAGCAACTGACTCCGTGGTGGTTCAGAGGATATGTTGGTTAATTTGGACTCAGGCTTTCATGACTGACTGACTGAGGCTGTTCTGTCAGGTGAAGTTGACTGACCTGGAGTGTGGATGTCTTTTTGGCACCATCAACACAACCTTTGCCCACCAGACCCATTTGCCTCTGTGCAACTTCTTCCACTTTTTGACAACAAAAACTAAATTGAATGGTCTTGGTTTTGGCACACTGGAGTAGGTGAGGCATGTTAAAAATGGTCTAGAGGTACATGTGAAAAAGACCTTTGATTTTTCTGAACCTGTTCTCAGACCTTTATCTTGTAATCGCTTCATATTTATAAGAAAATGGACCCCTTTCTACAACCTGAATGAGGCCTGTTTTTAACTGCAAGCAGGTTTTGGTTAATCAGGATATGAAGCGTAGCTCCACTGTCTGCTCACCGTGCTGATGTCCACAGTTTTGCCGCTGCGTGCCGCCTCAATCATGGGCTCGAAGCCCTTGGCAGTGCGGAGGAAAATCTTTGCCTGCTCCATGTCATTTTTTTGCTTCGCCTGCAGCGCCGCCTTCATGTACTGCTTCTTTCGACCCTCCAAGAACTCCAGCTGCTGAACAGCTGGAAATTGAAGACAGAACAGACACAAACAGAAGTAGTTTACATATCTGTAATGAGCCCTTAGGTTCTTCGTCCGAAACTTCTTCAGTAT
The DNA here is from genome assembly GCA_015107715.1 of Tylochromis polylepis. Lineage (NCBI taxonomy): Eukaryota > Metazoa > Chordata > Actinopteri > Cichliformes > Cichlidae > Tylochromis > Tylochromis polylepis. The sequence continues at coordinate 4,763 of VVHJ01035496.1, forward strand.
GAGTTGAGAGGATGTTCTGTAAATGAGTTTCTCAGGAGCCAAATGAGTCTCTGGTGGTTCAGAGGATGTCTTTTATCCTTCAGACTTAAACTCTTGTGTCTGACCTGTTTGTGAGAGTCCTTCTCTGATGGTTGTCCTGTCAGGTGAAGCTGACGGAGTCCTCTTCTGTTCTCGACCTGCCGTGGGAATGTCTAACGTGGGCTTCTTTGGCTCTTCGGGAGCAGCAGCCTTTGCCAGACAGACAAAACACTTAAGTCAGTTTATCCACAAGAACCAAATGTTTAATTACCATGTAATGCTGTCACCCTACCGCTTCTTTCTTCTCCTCATCATCTTCCTCATCTTCCACTTCAGCAGCATCACTAGAGGCAAGCTTACTGGCTGCCTCCAGAGCAGCAACAATCCCCTGCTCAGCTCCCACTGCCTTCTGGCCAGGGATCGGAGGAAAGCCTGAAAGAAAAAGGTGTTCACTGACCTTTTCAGCTTAGCAGGAAAAAAAACTGTCCATGTATTTGTGCTGCAGCAATAATAAAAGTATACAAATTAAGCCTGCACTACAGAACTGAGCACATAAATATAATCGGGCTTTATGATAGAGTTCAATTTAACTTGGAAAAATACAAAAACATGCATCTCACCAGGGGGAACCGGCAGCTCGTCAAAGTTGACTGCTTTTCCTGCTTTGTGAGCTCGGATGGCACTCTGGTATTGCTGCAGGAGGTGGGAGTTTAAAAATATGTTAGCAGCAGAGCCAATCCGCTCATCAGGGGGTAAACATAGAAGTTTGGTGATGCTAAGTGCTGGGAGTCTGTGCCTTTATTATTATGTCTGTTACTTTAATTTATTGGAGCTGGTCTGTTTTGCACTACAATCCTGAACATATTTAGAACTTTTTACCCGACAGCAGAGCACATAAGAACACAAATGTCCTACGCAGCTGGATCACACATTAGTCTCTTTTTAATTAGCTTCCTAGTTCGCTGCCTCCAGCACTTTCTTTTCAGGCAGGTACCTCATTTAAAAATAAACAATAACAATACTTCAAGTAATCCAAGTCCTGCTCTGTGCTACATGTGAAGAAGAATAACTGTGGAAAACATCCCGTTTTGATTGTCCTCGAAGTGTGCAGCTCATGTGTGGAAACGACACAAGATTGCATAAAAAATAAAATACTGTGTCTATATCAGAGAGGAGGAGCCTGACAAAGCTTTAGTAACAGAGACTTCTGAATGTAATTACAGACTTCAGAAGTCTTTCCTGGTACCTTGGCAATACGGTCGTGCATTCGGGCCTTGCGGTCGTCTCCGCCGGCCTTGGCCTGTGCAGATGCCTCCATATACTTTGCTCGTCTCTGTTCGAGAGCCTCCAGCACGTCTTTAGGAGCTGAAGGGCCTGAACGAAGGAAGGAAGGAAGGAAGGAAGGAAGGAAGAAAAAAAAAAAAAGGGTTTCGCATGTCTCAAATCTGTTTATAGATTAGAGCTCAAAATTTCTGCCATTACATAAAAGAGCTTAAAGCATGTTATCATTTGTCTGTTGTCATGTCTGATAAAAATACCAATAAAAAAAACAAAAACATCTTTGAGTTCAAAATTTTTTGTGTTGTTTCAAATTATTTAATTTTTCCACCAGTGTTCAGTAGATCAAACAGAAATGTCTTTTACAAAAGCCTTTTATTCTTACAAATGCAGAGGTACAATTTCAGGTCAAAAAGCATCACAAAAAACACAAAACTGTTATTAATCATAATCAGTAACAACTAAATAAATAAGACTCAGTATCTGAATGAATCCCAATATTTATTGGGAGACTGGTAAAATCATTTTGGGGATGTGTCAGGAAGGATCCGCAGCAAAAAATAAATAAATAGGGTCATTATTTATCTTACACTTATAAAAAAAAATTGCCAGATCAAACAGAGCTACCCACTATAGCGACCCCTTGTGAATCAGGGAGTAGCATTATCCGAGTACAAAGACAATATGGATGTGATGAAAAGACGAATTGTTTGACAAACAAACAGAAGTTTAAAGATGCAAATTTGTGTCGGTTGGTGCAGGAAAAATGATCAGATATTAAATACAGTTATTATTTTGATTTGAAGCAATAATGAAAATAAGATAATCTGAAAAAAGCTCTTGTTTTACAAGTTAGACACACCTGTTTCCTTTATAGTGGTGCATTTGCATCCTCCTAAAAACTCATGACAGTTCAGTTCAGCTCGAGCCAAGATGGAGAGAGAGAGCCTTTGGTCGACAGATCAAAGGACCATTAAAAAACCTGCTGCAGCTCCTTTTGTCTCCATCTCTCTGAGGGACCTGGTGCCATTCGTTTATCAGCTGCAGCTCTCTGCTGCGCTCCTGGCTACCATGCAGGTTCAAGAGACCCAAGTAAACTATCACCTGGGCCTGTTGTTGCTCCCATTTTCACCCTCACAGCAGGTAATTGCCCTTATGAGATGCCTTTCCACTAAGCATCTAGCAATATGAGCTTAACTCCTTACCAGACAACCCAGTGTCCCCCACCGCTCCAAATCATATATTTGTGGTTTTTCCATCTTTTGAATTATTATATTTGAAAGAACAATGAAGTGCCTGTTAAAAGCACACCTTTTTCTGAAAGTTCAATTGACACAAAATGTGAAGTTAATTGATAACTCAGTATATACATATACTGAATGTTTATCAGCATCATTTCCTGCTACTCATCTTTATGTAAATTAATATAATGTTGTCACCAAACAAGCAGCATATTTTCTTCCGTTTGAGTCACATCTTACCTGAAAACAGAACTATGTGACTGTTAAAATGATTCCTACCTGGAGCTGCTGCAGCCGGCTGGGTTGGCTGTGTGCTTTGACTAGCGGGAGGTGCAGTCACTGGAGCAGAGCTTCCTCCTGAACCTTCAACACAAAAATACAAAGTCAACTGAAACAAACAGAAAACAAGTTTGTGGAAGATCTGTGTGATCTCTATTGAGTTTCTAGACTGATGGCTTTTAAAAAAAATGACTTCTTTATTAATAGTTTACTGCATTTTAGATGCACAATGTGTGACTAAATACCCCAGTTCAGTGTGTTATAGCTTCAAGTGGAACTATCGTGCTGGTTCTTATTTTCTGTCATGTATGTGCTGTTACAGGGGTGGATGTCCACATTAAACATGACAAAAAAATTATAATAATGAGGTCAGAGTATGCACAAATAATCCATCTGAGACTAAAGCTCAGGCTTGAGATTCAGTTTTTCTATGTACTGCTTCACAGACCATTGTCTACATGTTTACCATCACTGGGGGGCAATGTCAAAAACATGTGGAACAACTGGTGTGTGGACTACTCATGCATGTGCCATTTCTGGTCTTTCAGCCAGCCGAAGGGGGAGAACCAAAGTTAAAACGTAAACAATGAAAACTGTCTGCCATGGCCATCATATGTGCTTGTCAGGCCACTTTTTTGAACACGGACTTTTTTCTTTCACATCTCCCCCTCCTGGTAAACTCTCTTGTCACTCCTTTTCCTGTAAAGGCATTTTTTTAGTTGACTACAGACAAGAAATGCATCCTTTACTTTGTGTAGCCAAATACCTACACAAATGAGCACAAACACAGTACCAAGAATTCTACGTTGGAGGGTGTGTACACCTCTATGTACTCTATGAAAAAGACATACTTTTTCAATTGTTTGTAACGATAACACTCCGTTTTAACAAAACGCTAAAAGGTGTCATTTCTGGCTGATAAAACCTTAAGAAATGTTCAGCTTTGGGTAAAACGCTGTCAGAAACTACTTGAATAAGTGCTAAACAGAAAAGTTTATTACTGCCGGTGCTAAACAAATATTCACCACACTGATGTGGAAAATAAAGCTTAGAGGAAGATGTAGTTTACCTTAGACAATACGTTTTTGAATACTCTAACCAAAACATCCGAGCTGAAGAAGCCCCGCCCACCTGCTGTTCAGGCCTTCTGTTTGCAAGGGGCAGCCAATGAGAAGAAAGTTGGCTTAAAGAAAGAGGAGCTAAAACTGAGGTTCTGCTCTAAGGCTCAGTTTAAGACAAATAGTAACAGACCCAACGTAACAGGAAAGCAGACTTTTAACCAATTAAGACAAGACCTTTGGTAGGAAAGCCACAGTATGGTGTGTTCATCATAAGAAAACTGAAATGTGTTCTTTGACTCCAGTGTTTCTCACCCTGTCTTGGAGGTGAAGGGAGGCCACTCAGATCCACTGACTGTCCTTTTTCCAACGCCTCGATCACTGCATCGAAACTCTGCATCAAAATTTAAAAAAAAAAAAAAGGTCAAACATAATGATGGTCTTTGTGAGGATCCACATCGTTGGCATGTTTTACATTCTTCAGAGGAACCCTGCCATCAGAATGTGCAGCAACACAGTGTGGAGATAACAATGTGCAGTGCTAGTCTACCATTTTAACTCTAGATTCAAATACATGTTTTCTAAATCTCACAGCACTGGAAATCAAGACACGAGCACTGAAAGTACAGAGGATAACAGAACACTTTTTCTTTTTTTACTGTGTTTTTTTAACTCCACATGATTTGATGCATGCTCAATAATTCTGGTAAGGCAATCCCCGAAAGTTCATGTGGCTGCAGCGTTTTCAGGGGAAGAAACATTTCATCACTCCTCACAGTAATCAAAGAAATGAAATGTTTGAATGACTGAAGGCTCTGGTTTCAAAAAGATATGTGGATTACTTAATTTCTTGATGTTTTCTTGAGAAAAATCAGAACAAAACATTTTCTCTTATTTTAATTAACATTTATTTGGGAAGAATTTGATTCCAATTTTGCCCCCACATTCCCAGATCCAAATAGACTCCAAAAGTTAATTACAGAAAAAATAAAAAGGAACCAATTCCTCCTTGGTGAAGGTATTAGATTTTCCTTAAAAAATAATCCTGTGAGACATCATGCTGAAAACACACACACAAGGTCTCTGTTATCAAAAATGCCGCTGCTACAACATTCCTACAGAAGAAACTTCCTCTGCTCAGAAACATTGCTGCACTTCTCATTGGAAAAAGGCTTCATTCTGTGTATACACACAGATGCAAAACAGGAACACCGTTTTGAATCACACTGTTGAAGCCCAGCAAAGTCTTACAAAGACGTGAAAAATGGCTGCATGCTTCTGTCTGAAATAATTTGATCTGATTTAAAATAAAAACATCACATCAAAAATGTTTTTAAACCATCTAAACAGACCTGTCAGATCACACTTCAGTCTGCTGGTCATCTGTCACTTCATTTTGAACACCACTCATAGCTGCAGGTTTCTAACTCACCTTGCTGGTCTTGAAGTAAACCTTAGCTTGCTCCATGTCTCCTTGCTTCTTAGCTCTCAGCGCTGCCATCTTGTACTCTTGCTGTCTCTCCAAAAGCATCTTCTTGGTCGCCTCGTTCGCTGAGGGTTCACCGGACAAATCAGATGTCAATTCTCACAGTGAAAGGCCTCATTCATCACAATAATGAGGAGGGAGAAGACGATGGATTCGCGTCAGCTATTACAGTCATCAGCTTCCCTCCGATCCAGACTCAAATGTGTGTAAACCATTACCAGTTACACACGATCAAATGCATCATAGTGTGCCAAAATACAGAAAAATATAATCTAAAACTAAAATGTGTTGGTGGTCACTTTATATAGATGTTTAAGGGTTTAACCTTTCTGATGAAAATACATGAGCTGAGGTCTTTACATAATACATAAAATGAATTTTGATGAAGACATTTTGGGGTTTTTTTGGTTGGTTGGAAGAACAGAATAAAAAAAGATCTACTTGTTACTGCTCTCTGGTGGTCAGTTTAATCTGTCTTGTTTTGATAATCAGAGTCAAGCGTAACAGATATTCTAACACAGACTGACTGCTTTTACTGGGTGCAGCTCAATTATGCCTATGGCTGTAGTCTCCATGCCAATTCTGAGCAAAGAAAACCACAATCTAAAGTGCAACTCAAGTAAAACTGACCATCTGATTGTGAAACGTCAGCAGCTTCCTCATCAGTTTGCTCCTCAGGAGATGGGAGGCTGCTCAGAGTGGTTAGGGCAGCAGAAGACGATTGCTCCTCCTTGCTGCTGGGTGTGACGACATCGGGCGCAGCAGGTGACTGTGGTGATGTGGCCTCCGACTCCTGTGACTGAGTGGGCTGAGGTGGCGATGGTACAGGGGGAGCAGGCCTTGCAGGCACAGATGGTTGCGGGGCAGCGCACGGGGCTCCAGTGGCAACAGGCGGTGGGATCTCTGCCTCATTTACAGACCTTCCTTTTTTCACAGCAGCCAACATTGACTCCAACGTCTATGAGAGAAACCATAAAGTCAACAAAGACGTCATCATGTGTAATAAAAAGGGTTCATCGCAGAAAACTAGTCACTTAAGACTCACAATTGTAAACAATGAGTAAGAGGTTTTATAGCCAGGAGTAAAAAGTAGATGAAAATCTTTCACGTAAGTTGTTTTAAGAAATGCAAACCAAGATTGCATCTTCTGACTGTGACGTAATGAACAACTTGGTGTAAATCCATGCCCTCTGCATGTCGTACCTTCAGACCACGATCGTATCTCCTGGCTTTCGAGGCCTCCCCTGCTGTCTTGGCGTTCTGCAGAGCTGTCTTGTACATGGCTAACCTCTCCTCCAGGGTGTGTTGGAGGCTGCCGGGGGCTGCCGTGGAGACTTTTACTTCCTCCTACAAGTGTGAGACCAAAACAACCTAAGTAGCAGCTGGAAACATCTGGTTAAAGGAAGAAATGATTCACCATGCAAAATACGTTGACATAAACAACATATTTTCCAGTTTCTGTCCATCTACATCGTAACCTTAATCATATGCTTAAAATTCAAAGCACGTTAAGTGTCCAAATTATTTAAAAGACACTAAAACGCAGACGTGAGGAAATGCATCACCAGGAATGAAGTCAGACTTACTAGAATGAAAATAATTTACCTCAACTGCATCTAGTCTACAGAAGCTAATCACGTGCCAGGTGAACAACTGTTGTTTGTGTAAATATTAAAAATATCGGTGATTTCATATTAAAAAAAAAAAAAAAGGCAGCAAGTTTTATAAACCAGCAACAGGTGGGATGCTTCCTTTCCCTTTCTTTTCAGGCAAAAGAAATCTCCCATTTGACACGCATGTTGATGGTGTCAGTTTCAAGCTTGGCAGAAGCAGCATGTATTGTACCTGTGCTGCTGGGGACTCTGGTGTTTCAGCTTGAGAAGATTCAGCGGTGGCAGAGGAAACATCCTCAGTTTCCTCCTCACCCACCACTTCCTGTAGCTCTGCCTGATGGAGGGGGGAGACAAAAAAAAAGCAACTGATCAACAGTAAGCTTTCTCTGTTCACACACAGAGCTGGATTTCAGAATCAGTGAGTGGGAGTCATACTTTCCATCTGTTGTTTGATAAATGGAAATACTGCGAAGCAGAAAGTGCAGAACTAAAAACAACAAAAAACAAACAAAAAAAACCCCCAAAAACAAACCAACTGCAATTTACAGCTTAATAACACCATGCTTACTGTGTGAGCTATAAAACCAACGGGCACAGAGAGGGCAGAGTGAATTTATTTATTTGTTTTTATTGGTTTTAGTTCATGGAGTCAGTTGATAGTGACTGTGAGTTACTATGAGTAAAATGTTGTTCTGTTCCAGTTTTTCTGGGTCGACAAGATGAGCAGTGACTTAGAAAAAGCACACATTTGCCAAAAGAACAATCTCTTTGGTTACAGATCACTTTCTGACTGCTATAAACTCACTGGACTCTTTATTAAGTACACCGATTACCAGGTTAAACCTCTTTTGCCTTAAGAAACGCTTTAATTCTTAGTGGCTTAGATTCAACAAAGTGCTGGAAACATTCCTCAGAAATTGAGATGACAGCATGACACAGTTACTGTAGATATGCAGGATGCACATCTATATGAATCTCCCATTCCACCACATCCAAAAGGCGGTCTATTGGATTGGGATCCGATGACAGTGGAGGCAATTTGAGAACAGTGAACTTGCCGTCATATTCAGGAAACCAGTTTGCGCTGTGAGGTTTGAGGGATTCTGAAGTGTCATGATTCTGTGCTTGATTTATATTATTAATTTTACAGTAATTATGTTTGATTCTGAGGTTGTGATTATTCTATATTAATTTCATATTAATCAAAGATGTTATACAATCATAGAGTACAGAGAGGCCCTGCATATTAAAGGCATTAGTCTCTGTGTCCTTCAGGAGGATGAGGAGTGTGAACTTTTGCCCAGTTTTGCTCACAGAGTAGTAGATAAGGGGACCAGTTTTTGCTGGTATAGTCGGAGAGACGGTGAGTCTAGCCTGGGAAGTACTGAAAGGATGATGTTTAGACTTAGAATTAGATAAGCTGGGAATAAAACTGTTTGTGTGTGACCACCATTTTGAGATCTGTGACGACGTGGCTGTTGAACGCATCTCCCTTCATGAAGCATTTGGGTTTTTGTGTCGGCAATTGATAATAAACCTTTTTGTTAAATTGGATTGAGACCCTGTCTTCTCTTAGACGTCCTTTTTGCACGGTTGAACCTGACAGCGCTCACTTGAGTTTTTATGATAGGGGATATTATCCTGCTGGAACCAGCCATCAGAAGTTACACTGTGGTCATAAAGATGGTCAGAAATTACCAGCAACAACATTTAGGTATGCTGTGGCATTCAAACAGTGCTCCATGGGTACTAAGGACCCCAAAGTGAACTGCCACTCGCTGGATAGTTTCTCTTTTTCAAATTGTTCTCTGTAAAGCCCAGAGATCCCAACAGATCAACAGTTTCTAAAGTCACTTAAATCACCTTTCTCCTTCATTCTGATGCTCATGCTTGAACTTCAGCAAGTTGTGTTGACCATGTCAACATGCCTAAATGCACTGAGTTGAGGCATGTGATTTTTCTGATTAAATAGTTGCATTAAAGAGCGGTGGAATAAGTTTAGTTTAAGAAAGTGGCCAGTTAGTGTAATTGTGCATTTGTTAAAACACCACTACAAGAAACTGGAAAACATGACCCCTGAGGAATCTACCACAAAGCACAATTAAGGGTTAGTGAGCCATATCCTCCTAAAAACATGGAATAAAGTCACATCACCATAAAACTTTAACCAGTAGAAAACTGATCAATCTATTTGTAGACTTTTGATCACCAAGAATATCCAGTCATCGCTTTGATCTGGCCGGAAAATCATTTCCATGCCTCTGGCATTAGAGTACGGGACTTTATCAGACATCACTGCACTGAGTAGCCTTTCATCTTTAAATATATGCAGTTTACAGTTTTAAAGCTCTAATGTGTACTGAAAGCATACCGAGTAATAAAATAAACACATCAGGTTAACTCCTAAATTCACAAGATTTCTGCAGAATTGCTCGCTGGCCTTGCCTAAAGTTTGGGAATGGATCAAATAGAGCAGGTTATTTAAACACTAACCAACAGGTCTTCATCGTCTTCGACATTGTCGTCATCATCATCATCCAGGTCTTTCATACACTCGTCTGCCATTCTTGCGATGTCTTCCATGGGCAGGGGGCCTACAACACAATCAAGGTGTCATGAATTCACGTAATAAGCAGAACAAATGAGGCGATGCAGTGTGGACGAAACAAAGAATTCACAAACAAAGAGTGATTGTACGGGGGAATAATTATCACACATAATTATTAATTAGACTCAACCAACAGTCAAAGTCTCTAAATGAAAGAGCGCTCTCTCACTAAAAAGTTAAAACTTGAAGATCATCTTTTCTTATGAGGTACTATTCAGCTGTGTCCTTGAGATACAGTGATTCAAATGTTGTTTTTAAGAAGTTAAACCTCTTAAAATACACTTACAAGTTAAAGATTTGGCCGTGTTTGGGGAGAGCCCAGCAAAGAGTATTGAGACAGTTTCAGTAGTCCAGCTGATATTTTTTACATTTAGCTATGGTAGGCTAAATGATTCACTGTTGTACATAAACAACCCTCTCCCACTGGCATAGTCTGTTTCTTTCTACCACAAGTGGGGAAAAAACTCCCTGGTGTGTTGTTGGGGTTTTTTGCACTTTATGGACTGTGAAGTACAGCTGCTTAATTGTGGTATAATGCCAATTATTTTGATCATAAATAAAATCAGAAGTGACACGATTACTCGCAGACTTTCAAAAGAAAAAACAAACAAACAAAAAAACCAAACGGTTGATTCATTAAACTTTAGAAAAAAGAGAAACGTTTATTTTTATTTTATTTCTTTTACCATTAATTATATTTCAGATGAACTAAACCTGCTGCAGTCTGGTGGGGAGGTGAAGTTAGACTTTTATGGAGGGTTAAAAGTGGAGCAAAGGGATGTACTAATTGTTGGAAATAACAATGTGGCAAAATAACTGTTATATCTCGAGTATCTGGTTTTAATAATTGTTGGAAGAAAAACTTAAATTAAAATTCAACTTCTAGCACATTCCGAGTATGGAGGGTAGTTGTGTTGTCTGAACGAGGATCGGACTATGGAGAAGTTAAGTCAAATTATTTATATACACATTTAAAAACAACTGGTGGCCAAGGTGGCAACCTCCAGAGCTGAAAAATGCTGCTGAAGTGCTACAAACTGCAGTTTCTGTATGTCTGTACACTGAAGCCATCACAGTGTGATTGGGTGAATGAGCGCTGTAGTAAGAAAACATCACAGTACAAAGGAATCCACCGTTAAAAGGCATTCAGTAAGTATATAAAATTACAAAGGCTGCGAGTAATCTCAATGCTGACCACAATACCTGCTATAATTAAGCAGCTCTACCAACCAACAAACCCTCTGCTTCCTGTTTACACTGACACATAAAGTGTACTTGCATGATCGTGTGATTCATGTCTATAGGCAAATTAGTACATTCAGAGGTTATTTTCGAAACTGCTAAAACACACACCTGGATGGTGACTGTATTTGTGTGGATGTAGCCTGAGACTCTGAGAGCGGCGCTTAAATGACAGCAAATGTTAGCTGTGCCTACCACAGATGTAGAAGGGTGTGTGTGAAGGTGGGGTAGGGCCCATACATGGACTTATTATTGGTCCATGTTTGCAGAACTGTAAGTTATAACTACTGCACTCACTTTTCCCCTTCTGCCTGGCTTTCCCTCCTGCAGCAGCTTTTTTTCCAGTAATAGCAGCAAGTTCCGCCTCCAAGTCCGGGTCGTCCAGGTTTCCGTCCATGCCCATCATCATCTCCTCGGGGTTCAGATCTACAAACAGACCCATCTGAAAGCAGGAAGTAAGGAGATAAACGTCTTCACGCTGACATATTTCTGAAGACAAAGCCTCCTGTTTCTAACCTTATGTTTACTGGAGTTGTTACCTGCTTGGCAGCAGCGGCGCCCTGGCCTTTGGGCTGCGGTGCTCTCTTCTTCTTACCAAACATGTTTGTTTTGGCTTCTTGTTGTAGAAATATCCCCCTCGGAGACACCCCGGTGATCCAAACCTCACCCTATACGAACACACGCACACTTTAAGAAAATATGTCAGTGTTGTAATCACTGTCGTATGCAGTAGTTGTTGAAATCATGTGAGCGGTTGTCAGGTGGCTCCCGAACAGGCTGCGATAACGAGCTGCCAACCAACGGTGACGTTAGCCCAGCTAGCTGCTAGCTAACCATGTCTGTCGACTCTTAAGTCTAAAAGTTAATTTATAAACAAGATGGAAACTACTTCTGCGTCTGCCCGCGAGGGCTTCAGAGAGAGTTTATCATATCGCGAGAAGAGCGTGTGTCTTTACCTGCTCGTTCACAACTTCATCAGGTAGTTTTCAAAGGAACACTTTCATTTCTGGGCTCTGACATGGTAACGGATTTGTTTAAACGCGCATGCGTTTAGCCTGGGAGCAGACTAAACCACTGGGTGAAAGTCGAAGCCCTGAGTCATGTCTGCCAGGCAACGAGGAGGCCCCCACTGAGTAAAGAAGCAAAATACAAGCCACGTTTATTAAGTAAGTCAGGTTTTCCTGCGCGTAAAACATTTGGCAACGAGGTTTTTCATAAATGTATTGACTTAACTTCTCTAAGTAGTAACCCAAACATAAATACACCAACTGAAAACAAACAGAATACACTATGGTAATGCGCATCCTTAGAAATGGTTTTTTGTTGTTTTTTTTGCCAGAAAATAGATAAAAGAGAAAACACAGAGAACAAAATGTTCAAATTCATAACAACTTTTTTAAGTGACATCCTGTCAGATCCAAATCTGTCACACAATTCAGGTTCCCAGATTTTTACAGATACTTTTATTTGGTTTATAATACACAGCTTTCTCTTTGTCGTGAAACATTTGACATAGTCTTTTATCTCTTGGTGAATATTTATTTTAGTTTTTCCCCAGTCCAGTGGATCTTTTTTTTTTTTACGTTTTATTTATTTACCAATAACCACTTCTCAAAGTGTTTTGATCTTTTTACACTGCTAAACAACAGTCTTCTGCATCTAGGACTGTGTCCTGAGACAGGGACATTTTGGCTTTTCTGCACTCATGCAATGGTAACTTGTTCTGCTATAAAATAAAACGCACTGTTCCCACATAAAGACAGCCTTAAAAAAAAAAGGACTTTTTATTCAAAGAGGAGGCTTAGTTTTTATACTAATAAAGGCCAAACTAATACCAAGTAGCAGTGAAAAAGGTTAAATCTACATGTTTGTATTTATTCATATAGTTTGTTTTTGTTTCTGTTTTTAAATTTCTTAAAATGGAGATATAGTTTCTGAAAAATTACAACTTTCATTTTCATGCTGTGCAGAAACTTTAAATATTTGGGCTATTTTTTCTAACACAGAATACAAATACAAACATTTTGCTAACAAAATACTTTTTATTTTGTCTGTAACAGTTAATATGACAACAATGTGTTCAATAACCATGTATATACTTCTCATGTTTAGTGAAAAGAAAACCTGATCCAGGTTTATGTTAGGGTTACGCTGCACTGAAATTACGTTTCCATTTAAACAAAAACATTTGCACACTCTCGGCTGGTATAAAGTTACACATCCCTGTTGTTGCTGCTGAGCAGTTTGGGGTAGGACGTGCCAATGGATTGCCCATGCCGATAGACGACCAGCTCCAGCACGTACTCGTCCACTTTCACCACCACAGACGTCATCTTCTCAGTCGACATGAGGAAGATGATGGTGAAGAGAGCGACCTCAAACTCTGGACTGACACCAATGAAGGAGCCACCGACAGGCTTCACCAAGCCTTTCCAACTGAACTGCAGATTCAGGACGTGGTCGTTCTCATCAGGCTTTAAAAACAGTACATATATAATTCAGCGACATGTGCGGCTATTTACTTCACAGTGCTATTACATGAATGAGCGGCTGTATCAGTTTCTTACTGTGTCTTTGTTATCTCTCGCTTTGTAGCCTTTATAGTCCACATGGCCATTCTTTTCCTGAAGGTAGAACTGGACCCAGTTGTGAAGACCCATGATTTCCTGTCCCCGTTTGGCTTCTCCCACAAATACATGTTCAAAGCCACAGGAATCCTCACTGCAATGAAAACAAAACCAACCAGCACAACCAGAGATACGCAAGTTCAGTCTCCATGTGCTGTATGTCCTCATTCATACCAAGACGTCTTATCTACAATGTCTACATTGTGGGCCAAACAGAAGGATAAAAGCACAGTCGGCGGCAGAGTCTGACTCACTTTTAACCCTCGAGTAACCAAGCTTCATTAACGACTAATTTATGAATGACTCCATTATATTTTCTACAGGAAAACCTTTCTAATGGCATTTTTGTCATTATCATACCTATGCTGTTTTACTGTAATTTAGTTAAAAAGTTAAGTTAAAAAGCACAAACTGTAGGAAAAGATGATGTTCATTTAGACTGCTGTTACATAAAATAATTATATCATCTATATAACACCCAAATGTAGATGATACTGACTCTGGTCAAGAAATTAGAATTAAGTTATCACACTCTGTTATTCATCCTTTGTTACTTCCAAGCGTCTGTTTCAAACTAAATCTAAACAAACATCTTGCATGTAGATGTGTAATATCAAAAATATTTTGTGCCTAAACACTCAAAAACATTTGGATCACTGTAAAATCTGAAAATCGTAACTGTCAAAATGAGATGCCTAATTTTGGAAAAATTATAGATGACAATAATATCAAAGCGTGGTTAACCTCAGGAAGATTTAAATACATGCACTTTATTGTTAGCCTTTTCAGACTCAAAGCAGCTGTTACGTAACACTGAAAAACCAAAAATAAATCCAAAACACATTCAGAAAAGACTGCGTTTTATTTTTAGATTCTTCATTGATGAGTTGTAAATTCATCTGCTTGACCTCCAGACCTGGAGCTGTTTTAAGTTTGCCTTTAACCAATCATTCGAACCTGTATGCATTTGTCTCTTTTAAACATTGCAGCAGCGCCCCCTGTTGTTACAGTTACTCACCCTCCACTCCTGTCCCTGTGGTACAGGCGGAACCAGATGTCATTCAGCTGTCTCTTGAACTGAGCAGGGTCTGATGGTGACTTCCCCTTTCTGACCAGATACTGGTGTGCACACTAAGAGCAAAACCACAATAACATACTTTTAAAATTTCAGACATCCAAGTTAAAAAAAAAAAAAAAAAAAAAAAAAAAAAAAAAAAAAAAAAAAAAAAAAAAAAAAAAAAAAAAAAAAAAAAGTGGCCTATCAGTATGGTCTAAGGAGCTTGGAAAGAAAAATGCAAAATGTCTCAAAATTTATCGGTTTAAACCATCGTTACATTTGAAAATTAATTCTTAGCCTTGAAAACAACAGAACCATGCCCAGAATTAAAATTCAAGCCAGCATAGATCAAAAAACCAAAAGTGCCTGGGGAAAAACAAACAAACAAACCCACAGCTGCTGTAACAGCGGACATGGTGACAGAGATTTTCTGATAAAGCTCCACAATGGCTACTAAACTCACTTTGTTATGAACTGGTTTGCACTTGGTGTCAGTACATTATTCATTCTGACTTAAATTCAAAATATAAAGACAACACAAACTTAACCACAACACCGAAGTTAAAGTAATGAGTCACAGGAAAACCTAATATTACATAATAAACTAATCTGTATTTGTCTGAACTCCTCCTACACAATCAGGAGTTGATAAACTAAACTTGACACGCAGGTACATCTTTGGCCCCTGAAGGTTCTTATCTCATGTCACTGTGTTGCCTAGCAACCACCTACCAACAGACTCAAATGACTCACCATTTATGTACCTATATAACAACTTATTAAATCCTAGTATCGTATCATTTTTATTTCATAACACAACATCTAATTTATTCAATATACTCAGTGTTATATCATTTGACACATTAATTTATGAAGTCAAGTTTCCTGTATTTAGAGTCTATATCAAAAGTTTACTCTTGCATAAATCACTGTATAAATGTAATTAAAGTAACGGGATTTCAATCCATGTGAATTAGTCCAGCCTATAAAAATAACCTGTTCATGCATTTTTGTCAGCTGTATAATATTGACATGCACAGGTAAACCGTAAGGCATGTAAACTACAATGAAAGTTATGTAATCATTTTTTAAAAACGTGTCAAATGAACAAAATCTTGCAGTTGCAGTTAATTGCAATTACATTGTGCACAGTTTTCATTATATACTTATCCTCCTGAGAACCAAGGAAAAATTAATCTTCCAATTAAACGTTTTTTATGATTTCCTTCCTCTTTGGAGCTAAAAGAGGCCACCCAAACACATGAGATATCAGTGGAAAGCTCAGGATGTCCTCTATTTATACATCTATCATCAGGACTTATTAGGATAGCTCAAAAGATACAGACCAAAAACAAATGTCCATTACAGAGGACATAAATTAATAGGCTGGTTCTCAGGAGGTTAAAGTGTGCTAGCAGTGTCTGGCTGATGAGCGCAGTAGTTCATTTATTTTTTTTAGATAATTGGTTGTTGATGTGGTCCCCTGACTGTAAATTAATTTTGTTGTATAAAAGCATAAAATGACTCCCATATGTCTGCTGTTTATTTGTTTGTAACATCTACCACACCTATTTTGTTACTTTTCTCTAACTGATCAGTAAACAACAGCTTAAATTATTTCTGAGATCATGCCCTTCCATGAATCCGCTGTACCTTCATGACATCTGTCTCCACGATGGCATCAATAAAGAGCTTGTTCTCTTTAAGCTCGTCTGAGGTGACGGTCTCCGACACACCTGTGGAAACCTCATAGTTGTCCAGCAAGTTGATGAAATCTGCACAAAAAAAAAAAAAAAGCGTAACCTCAAAATGTTTAATCACTGTTGTTCCAAATTAACATAATAAAGAAAACATTTATAGACCTGACTGATACTCACATTTATATGTCTCGATACTCTTCAGTTTGTCTACATTGACATATTCGAAGAGTGGAGCTGTGGCCCGGTCTCTGGCAAAGTTACTGCCCTGAGCCACATAGCCTGCCTTCCCCTGAATAAAACAACACAGACATTCAGCGACATGTTAAAACTGCACAAACAAATATGAGAATTTATAAATACTGTTGCTGCACCTGGTTAATTGACATGTAACCAGCTCATAAAAGCATCATCCAGTTTCAATGCTAAATACACGCAAGCAGCTGCTCAAATAAATACTAAACAGTTAGTAAAACAACAATAAGAAATATAAGTGAAACAGTTTTTTAATACAAGTTTATTCCAGTAATTTATCAAAGAAAAACTTGATTTGTTTGTCTCTGCATTTTCTATCACTTTAAGCAGATTATCTTTTTTTTTTGTACTGTTGGTTGTATTAAAAAAAAAA
>VVHJ01035498.1:0-12310 GCA_015107715.1 Tylochromis polylepis
TGTTTTTTTGGAGTGAAGTGGCTTCTTTGCTGCCCTTCTTGACTCCAGGCCATCTTCCAAAAGTCTGCGCCTCACTGTGCGTGCAGATGCGCTCACACCTGCCTGCTGCCATTCCTGAGCAAGCTCTGCACTGGTGGCACTCCAAAATTGTTGATTTAGGTGCAATCTTAGTAGCCACAATATCCTTGCCTGTGAAGCCATTTTTATGCAATGCAATGATGGCTGCACGCGTTTCTTTGCAGGTCACCATGGTTAACAATGGAAGAACAATGATTTCAAGCATCACCCTCCTTTTAACATGTCAGGTCTGCCATTCTAACCCAATCAGCCTGACATAGTGATCTCCAGCCTTGTGCTCGTCAACATTCTCACCTGAGTTAACAAGACGATTACTGAAATGGTCTCAGCAGGTCCTTTAATGACAGCAATGAAATGCAGTGGAAAGGTTTTTTGGGGATTAAGTTAATTTTCATGGCAAAGAAGGACTATGCAATTCATCTGATCACTCTTCATAACATTCTGGAGTGTATGCAAATTGCTATTATAAAAACTTAAGCAGCAACTTTTCCAATTTCCAATATTTATGTGATTCTCAAAACTTTTGGCCACGACTGTACTTAAATTATCGTAAGATTAGATTATGCTTTAAAAATAACTCCCAAAGGCATATCAAGATCACTGCCAATTGGTGAGACTCCTTATAGAAAAACTTTAACCAACAATAATTGGGCACAAGCGATTTGGATCCCAACAGATCTGTCCTAAATGAATAAACTAAAATCAAACCAAATAGTGTGCCGATTCCTTACAATAATCTGAATATCTCAGTGCTACACAGTCTATCAAGATTAAGAGCTGGGATTACTTAGTCTTCATAGACTGCTGAGACATGATCTCAAAACAACAGAAGTGAACATTTCCATAAAAAACACACCCACGGTTTGCTCAGTGTACACCGCACGTCCTTCGGGTTTCTTTTATAAAGTATGTTTAATTTAGTCAGACACATGCCAACCTTTATTATTTTCCTGTAATTATGCTTTGAAAAGTGCAATATTAGTATATGTTAAAAGCTGTGTCTTTATTCAAGCCTTAATTTTGTGCCGTATTTTATTTTTCAGTTCCAGCCATGGATTACAGGGTGTTCCTTTCCGATGCTTTCCTGCATAGCAGTTTGTAATTTAACTCATAATTTGTAAGAAGATGCAACTTGCCAAAACCTGATTACACACTTTAGTTTTTCCTTCTGTTTTATGATCTACTGCGCGAAATGTATGTTTCACCTTTTAATTTAGAATCTGCTAAAGTTTCATCTCAGATGCCCTGACGCTGCTGTGTGGGACACAGCTAGCCAAAGAAACCAATTTCTGTAGAGTCACATCTTTGTCATCATGAGTCATTGTGAAACTGCAAACAGAGCACAATCTGAAAGAATCTCTCATGCACTTGTGACACCAAGCTGTGAATTTGATAACTGAAGTGCACTTGCTGATGTGATAGTGAATGACTGGTTACCTTGAAGTTTTGAAAAATACAAACCCATAATGACAGCACTGTGTCTGCTTTATCATTATGACAGTTGTCATATAGTTGAACACCATTTGAATACAGGTGTGCAGAAACAGTATTTTGTCCTGTTTTTTGCAACTCACGCAGAAATAACTGTTCATGCATTCTTTACACTTATACCTGTTGGCAGTAGGAATAGTAAAATTGCCCCAAATTTTAAAACCATACACATGCTGGGGGAGCGGGACTCTTTTTTTTTTTTTTTCTTCTTATTTGGATGATCATGCTACAGACAATCAGAAATTAGTCTGTTGGTTTTTTATTAAAATAGAACTGTTCATAGCCACAAAGTCACATTAACACTCACCAACAATGTTGCTTTAATCTCCAGCCACATAAGACAGCACAGTGTAGGTATGGAAGCTTGAAGGACTGAACACAGCAAGATTAGAAAACAAAGGTGTTTTAAAAGGCCCTAACGTCATAACGTGGCAGTGTCAAGACTGAAGTACAGAACAACCTCTGACGAAGATGGAGCAAAAGAGAAAGAACTGCTGCAACATTTAAATACAGATTGTTTTTTGTTGTTTTTTTTAAACATTAGGATGGTTGTAGACAAGCTTTTAGTTACAACATGGTTGACATTTTTGCTTTCAAGGCAACTTCAGACTACTAATAAAACACAGTGCAAGTTTACAGTCAAATGTTTTTGTTCCAGTTGCACTCCATACTGTCCAACAGGGCTGGATGATACATTATATTTTTTTAAAAAAATTAATAAAATAAAATAGGTTTGTTTTCTTGCAAAGAGCTAGATGAAAAGACTGACCACTCTCAATTAAAAGTCACTTCTGAATTTAGCAGTGAGCTAAGTTGAGCTAATAGCTAGCAGGTATTAAATTAGCAGTTAATGTTCGTTTTCATTGTTTATAGCTAGTAGATTTTTAGGCCTCACTCACACAAGCTAGAGACTAGTGGATAACCCTGTTTTCACAGTTTCACTACCACTTGGCAAGTAGTTTTTAAGAGTTTACAAGTCAGCATCTTCTGAACAAACTACTGAAGACCGCAACAATCTGCTAGTGACTAAAGCAATTACAAGGAGGTTTTTGGTGCAGTACCATATACCTCTCTGCAATAATTTTCATGCTAGTGACTGTCCACAATATCCAGAAACCAGTTGTCAATTGAATCCACACTGCCAGTTACTGACTGACCTGAGCAAGCGACTTCACAGTGACTTCTCACAGCAATTCACAACTGATCAGAGAATACACGTTTGGTTGTTGCTAGATGGTTGCAGACTAGGCCTGTGTGACTAGAGCCTTAGGTTATGTTAGTGCTAAGGTAAATAGTTATCACTCTAAAGTTTAAAGCAAGCAACTATTTAGCTATCTTTAACAATTAACTGAACCGCTACCATTGCTTCACTTTAAAGTTTTAGCTGTAATTAGCAGGTGCCAGCTTACCTAAGCCAGCTGAACTTATTCTATTATATAGTTTGAGCTATAGGTATAAGGTGTTATGGTATAAGGTTATGCTAGTTGTAAGGTAAAGAGTGTTGCACTATTTAAAGTTCATATTACAGTGACTGCCTTCGCCATAGGTGAATAGTTAGCTTTTTCCATTTTATAGTTTAAGCTATAGCTCAGCATTTATCTGAGATAAAAGGCCGCACTGTGAATAGCTATCGCCATCACTAAACTTGGGTCCATGTTTACAAAATTACAAAATTAAATGCTTAAGTAACGTTCCCATGTTTTTATCTGTGATTGTACTCTTTTAACCATTTGGTGCAGTGGTCTGCAAGTATGCGAGGGTCCACTTTGAATCATGTGTGGACATGCACATACCCTCTAATTTGTTGTTACCTGGCAGACATCACTCCATCTACTGTAGACTACAAGAACACAATTTTATATTTCCTCCATGTGGACGTGAAAGAAGAGGAGGGGGCTGCTACAACAACCCTGGCTTTATAACCAGCAACACCCATTTATTGGCCTTCTTATCCAAATATTTTACTCAGAGTATTAAGTCTTTTAGTTACTTGCATTTTTAGAAATGGCAGTTGGTTTTTCGTTACAAAATAATAATTTACTAAAACACTAAACTTTTCCTTTTAACTGTTTTAAAATGAATGTTAGTCTAATTTGGATCACTGTCAAAAATTCAAACAGCAGAAGTAAACAATCACAGTATCAATAACTAATTTCCTAAAACTGTCATATTAACCTTGATTGTTATGTGAATGACACATTTTAAATTGTATCATCCAGCCCCTTCACCCACACTGGTTAAGATTCACTTATGTGCTAGTACAACACAACCTAAGCTGTGGTGTAAATCTCACAGTATCACAGTTAATACACTGATCTCAGATGACTAAACTGGGATTCAAGTAGTACACGTCTATAGAATAGTTCTTATGCATCTAGTGCTTAACAGTGTTACAATAAAAGCTTTTAGCAAAGAACTATTAACACTGCAGTACTTCACATAAATGTTCACTGAGAAGACAGGTTGTTGACAGAAATGCGTTGATGTTTGAGGCTTACTCGAAAAGTGCATGCACATAAAATGAGAAATTCTCCTTGTGTTTAATGAGTGCATTTACACACACATTCGTGTTACAGTGTTATTTTGAGACATCATCTAAACTCAAGCAGAAAGATGAGAATATAGTTTTGGCCAGTCTGATTTAGTCACCCAAATGCTGTGATGAACTTTTACCGATTCTATACTTTGTGTTTTAATGAAAATTTTAAGGTGCAAAGTCTGAATATAAAGCAGCTTAAACATGACTTTAAATGTTACGTGAATTAAAAAGGGGCACAGTGAACACAGGCAGAATGTGACACCAAATTGTCCCAGCATGGATTAAACGTGTTCACAAGAGTGGGATATTTCTCAACTCTACTATCTTGGGGTTTTAAGACAAGGCAAAGAAAATCAAGACAGACTATGACCAAGAACTGGGGTTAAAGGTAAGTTTTGGATTTGGTCAGGAGCTGAGCTAAAACTTTGAAGTCCAATACGTGCAAAGACTTTCCGTTACACACATAATATGCGCATGTATATATATGTACGCACTCACTGCCGTAATGATGAGGTCTTATGGTTCTGAAAAACATCACTAGTAAGGCTTTGTTGACCCTCCATTAAAGGGATGTAATATCAAGTAGTGAGAGAACTCCAGAGGCAGCTCCACAGCTGAATAAATCTTCTGCATCTGTCTGGTTTTTTAAAATCATCAAGTGGCAGCACAAAGTTCACAACTATCAAAATATTTCAGAACGCTTTCTGAACATCGTTTCTAAACACTGAAGCCTCACCTTGTGTGTCATGATCTCACCCCCCCCCCCACACACACACACTTTTAACAATTTCTAGTATGATGTTAAATCTGAACAACAATCTACTTGCTCGTAATTATTAGCTTATTGACTTAATGTGCACGTTAACGATACTGTACATTTATCTACTGAATGTCCGACAAAAAGCTCTACATAATCAGAACATTAGATATTAAGGAGAGCGCTGTGCATTGTGGACAAGAGAAAAAAGATTTATATATGTCAGACATTTAACAATTATTATTTCTGTCTGTCCATCTGTCTCAGTATCTCAAAATTATAAATTAGCACAAGGACTGGTGTCTATTTTGGTTATTAGAATCCTTGTAAAGTACATTCTGTGGATTATGGTAGAGATAGGAAGTTGATCATGAGAATATAAAACATTCCCCATGTATTTTATATTCCAGTTAGTGTATGACGTGTATCATTTATACGATGGCACATATCATCCTCTCTATCCTCCAAAATGAATGCATAGTGCAGTGCACCCAAACACGGGCTGCTTTAAGTCTGTTCTATCCCTTAGATTAAAAAAAAAACAAAAAAACTTGCCATCATGCTGCCTTGCCACTATGACAAGTTGCTACATATTCCACGCAGGGTAACCACACAAGGAACAAAAAACAAAGGAATGATAGTAAACATTAATTCAAAATAATGTACTACATGTTCTGAAGGACATCATTTTGGCTATGCAAAAAAAAAAAAAAAAGTGATTGGTTGCTAGACTTAAAATGGATGTGTCCAAGCAGAATAACCTATTCAGATGGGTGGATGTAAATGGGTGGATGTCACCAGTGCTGTACCTCCATCAGTGTAAAGGTTTGAATTTGTGACAAAGACGGATTTCTCAGGCGCAGTGGGAAAGATCCAAAAATGCTTTATTGTCCAATCAAAAGCATTTTTGTTAATGCAACAAAATTGGTGCAATACGATGGTGGCAGGCTAAGAGTTCAGTTCTTAATGGAAAAAAAAAATCAATTTATAGAGCCAGGCTTTGAACCACTGACACACAGCGGAAACAGAGAGCCAGGAAACCAGTGCCTAGCAGGTCTCCCAGGGCAGTCAAGTATGGGATGGAGAAGTTGTCAGGGTCCAGACTCTGTCTCCACATCAAACGGACAATTAGGTCAGCAACATAAAGGAGGATAGTCACCTGGAGAGAGAAGACAAGTGGGCTGTAAGTGTCAAAATCAGCATCAAAAGTTAGAGGATTTGTAAAGTTAGGACAGCAGCTAACTATTAGCTGTCAGTAATGGACAAATCATCTAATGATATACAGGACTTAAACAGCTAAAAGGAAATTATGGGTGGCTGAAAGTGTGGCTAAATGAATAAAGCTGGCGAATGTAATGGCTCAACTGTCGAAACAGCAAGACCTGTTGTAACAGTATAGTAATATTTAGCAACTGAAAATAAAATTACAGGGAATTTGAATAGTTATCTAAATGTTATGGGTAAACTGTAAAAATGGCTAATAGTTATGGTTGAATCTGTCCCTAAAAGAAATGGACAATGGTTGAAATCAGGAAATGTCAGCAAAAAGTAAAGCAAATGATTTAAATAGTAACCTTACAATTGTTAAGATTCATGAAAAGTAATAGGCAAATTGTTGAAACAATTCAAACTTATGGACAATGGTTTAAGTATTAAATGTTAGCTCAAGCTGTTGGACAAAAAAAAAAATATATATATATATATATATATATATATATATATATATATATATATATATATATATATATGAGAGAGAGAGAGAGAGAGAGAGAGAGAGAGAGTTTCAAGTAATTATCAAATAAATGAGATTTTTAAATGCACATCATCAACTGCTGAAACGGAAAGTAACTGAATAATCAGTTAGTGATCCAGTTCCCTATGTGGTCCTCTAAACCATTTACTATCATGTTATATGCCAATCAATGGCATTATTCACTCTCATTAGAAGTTGCTTCAGTCGCTTGCCTGGAACTAGTGAAAAGTGTATCCCAGGTCTTGATCACTTCCCATCACTAATGCTTATGTCAGGTGTAGTTCCTTTTAGTCGCCCAATGTCATTCACTGTCTGTGGTCTCTGTTTGCTTCTAGTGCAGATGCAGCTTAAGACACAGCTCTAACTTTTATGGCGAATGGTCTCTGTTTCCAGTTTGTGGCACACTTTAAGTTTTAGTACCATTCTGTGATTAGTTACCAACTGTCTGGCATCTAAACACATGCAGCATTTACAAGCATGCACACTGGGCGACTGCAGCAATGTGCTCGTGACCAAAGTAAGCAATAGGACATTTTTGGTGCAGCACGCTCTATGAGACAGATTTGAACCAGCAACCTCAGGCAGTCATGCACCAGTCAGCCGGGGAATGTACATTTTTTTTCCTAACGACCTGAGGTTGCAAGGGGGTTTTCAACCAGTCTCTAGGCCGGTGTGACTAATGCCTAAAGTGGTTGAAAAAGAACTGACATTAAATAAATAAGACAAGATAAGTGGTTTAAAACAACTAAAAGTAAACAGGTTTCTAACAGTTGTTTATAAAAAAGAAAGAAAGAAAAAACAGCTGTTGGAGAGAAAAAAATAAAACCTAGTGGATGAATAGTTGGATCAGATGATTAGAATGTATATCTAAAAGTGATGGTTACATGGTTTAAATTGATTTCTTTAAGTATTTGATTATCAGTTGAAATCCGTGATCCGTGGCAGTGTTCTATGTTCCAAGAAATGGAATCAACTTTTGGGGCTTGGGCTGTTAGGAAATCTGACATCTTGAACCTCCAAGAGATTACAGAGAGTGGCAAACTATTATTGACCTGGTATCAAAGGACAAAACACAGAATTCTGTTCAGTAACACAAACTTTCCAAACACATGACAGAAGATGTTATGCTGGGGATTGCGGTGTACTTTCTGCTCTATCCTGGAGCAAATCTTTATCCCAGCGAGCTGCTCAAACACACACACCTGGTACAGGTCATTTCACACTTGGGTAACAGGTGGTTGGGGCCATTTTGATCAGACTGTACAAAGTCTAAGTCTATAATGTACCTTCTGATGACTGGTTTTCACAGTCTGTGTCAGACTGTCATGGGAAACTTGAGGGTCAGCTGAGAGCCAACAGGTTCATGAGAAACCACTCAGTGTTGGCTACCATCAACAGGAAAACCCAAATGATTTCTTACAGTGAATGTTTCATGGGGCTGAATCAGCGTACCTGTAGCAGAGCAGCACACAGGTAGCAGACAGTGAAGGCTATGGTTATAGGTGCCTCCTCTCCTTGTAGCAAAGAGATGGCGTAAAGGAAGACCAAGTGACCGGGTATAACCAGCATCAGCAGCACCCGTGCTGACTTCGAGTTGACCCCTGGGAGACAGAAAATGTAAGAAAATGGTGCCTTTGGTTATCAACCACACCATGCACTGCTCTTTATCACCAATGTTTTGACTCCAACTGAAGAATTTCTAGTCTAAACTTAATGTTACATCTAAACCATGATGACACAGTACAATTAAATAAAAATCACAGTAATCTGGGTTATTTTACTTTTTGACCACTTGGGGGAAGAAGAACAAGCTCCACATTGTCAATATTGTCACCACTTACAGTTAATCTGAGATCAACAGCTGACTTTCTACAGATTCTGCAGACTCTGATTAACATCAGTACATCTGGAAGTCTTATTTCCAGTTAGCTAACAGATCAAGTCCCATATTCACATGAGCTGGCCATTTGTCTGCTGTTTGGTTAGCCATGGTCTCTGGCTGAAAATGATGATGATGGTGGCGAGACAGTAAGTTCAAAACTATGGTGTGGTGGGGCCTCTTGGGTGGCCCTGGGGCTGTAGCACTTTGGATTAACAGTGGTTTGGATTTGGTGAAGAGGTTGGCTCTTCCTGGGGTTCAGGGCAGGTTGGGGCGGGCTGATTGCATGTCTGGAATGCTTGATCCCACCCACTCATTAGTAGAATGTGTTTTTTACCAATGCCTGTTAGGAATTTTAAACTTAGTTTCCTTAAGTCATTTAGATTTCTGGTTTAGAGCTTCCACAGCATGGCAGTGTTACCTGAGGAGAAGAAGGTGATGCAGGGATTGGGCCAGTGCTGCCTCATCTTGTAGGGTAGCACCCCCGGGATGCTCCAAAAGTGCAGATAGGTGGAGATCCTGCTAGCCTGGATGGCTACCAAGTTGCCACCCACTCCTATGCATAGGGAGAGAAGGCGAGAGGATGAAGCAGCTGAGTCGAGGATTATGTAAACAAAGTAAGAGAAACTACTTTAAGCTGTTGATCGCGACTTTAAACAAGTCGCTGCAAATGTCGGACAAAGCTGCCATTCATGTTGTATCATCGTAATCTGCTGAAACGCAAAGTTCTTTCCCACAAGGAACAGTAAACACAGCTTTAGTGATGCTTAATCTCATTTATCGTTGCCGGTACACAAATTAGACCAAATAATGACACACTCTTGGCACAACTGGGATCCGGACAGGGTCTGCAGAGAGACACGGGCCAGAGCTACGTTAAAGCCTGACCACTTGAGTCACAGTAACTGAAACATAAGAGAGATGAGCACAACAAACACCGCAAAGTGCAGCGAGCAGCCGCACATGCACATGGAACGCCACACAAATAAGACTGGCTGTAAAAATCAGAACGTGACAAATTCTGGCATAAAAATGTTTCTCAATCTGTGTCAATACTGGTTGAGCGTGAACTGCTTGATGAACCATTTTCTGATTTCTAATGTGCTCCAGATGGGTTACACAATCAAAGTAGAAGATACAAGTTTTTCCTGTCATTCTGGCTGAAATGAGTTTATTCGCCTCTTCATAGCCGTATTTCAGCTGAATCGAAGACGGCTTTTGTAGATCCCACCGCTTTTCACAGTCCATTTTCATCTGGTGTTGACAGTGATATCTGTGACTAACTCGGTTACGTCAAGCACCTTACTTACTTAGCCCCACAAAAAACAAAACCAAAAAAAAGAGGCACAGTTGCCATTAGGATGGGAGAGGGGTGTTTTCTGAGAAAAATGCTGGTTATATTTCGCAAGCCAGAACAGGAAATTTAAACCAGACGGGAAATTTAGAATTTATCAGCGTGGCGCAAAGAGCGTAAGAAACAGAGGATTATAAAACAGCCGGAGGATGGGCAGAAACAAAATGAGAAACAGTGACAGGGAGGATCTGTGGTTATTCAAGGCCCTATGAGCTGTGCCAGCACACTGGCTGTGCATCATTAGTGGTTTACACTGACTTCTCTCCTATACTCATCGGCTCTCTGCACGCATCACCTCACAGCCAAACCGCTCGGCCTTAGGGATGCTTCTTTTTTGCTTCATCTTCTCTATGTCATGATGCAGTTTTCATTAATACACAAGTTAGACACACATTAAAGATGACAATCAGGTCTCTATGAGGACAAAGTGACTACAAATATTCAGACAGATTTTTATCTTCCGAGTTCTGCTCCTTTTATCCCTTAACAGTGTGACGATCTCTCTGCTCTTCCTTGTGTTTATTTGACAGGTCTGTGGTACAAACTGTACTACTGCGTCTCAAAAAATGAATACTGGGAAAAAAGTTATATTTTACAGATTCAGTGAACATAAAGTGAAATATTTCACCTTTTTCTTTTAATTTTGACAATTGTGGCTCATAGCTCATGAAAACCAGACATCCAGTATCTCAGATTTAAGTATTTCAGTAAATTATTATTGAAACGGCATAAACACCATACATCTCTCACCCTTGTTTAGCACATACAGCCATAATCATTTGGCAAACTGCTGATCTGATGGTTACCCATATCCTCCAGGTGTGGATAAACAGTGTTAAAACTGCTACCAAATGGTTTGCTGACCATGTTATTACTGTCCTGCCAACTCACCTCACCAAAACTCCATAAAGAATCTTTAAGGTATTGTGAAGAGGAAGATGAAAAACACTTGAGGCCAAACCCAGGCAGAGCTGAAGGGCTGCTATCAAAATAACACCTCAGCAGTTCCACAAGCTGACTGCCTCTGTGCCACGCTACATTTATACAGTAATTTGTGGTGATGGAGCTCCAAACCAAGTATTAACATTATAAATAAACATACATTTCAGAAGGTGGACATTTCTGTATTGTAAATCCTGTTTTTGATTGATCTCAGGAGATTTTCTGATTATTTTTTGTTGTTTGTTTGTTTTAAATGGGCCATAATCACCAGAATGAAAACAAAACGTTTCACTTTACATGTACTAAGTACAGAATACATAAGTTTACCATATTGAATTAAATACTGAAAAAAAAGAATTCATGATATTCTATTTTTTTTTTAAGATACACCCATATTCTATGTATTAGCGTAACCACCATGACATTACTTATTTTATACCTTAACGTTAGCATTCATGCCCATTTTTCATTTCTTGAGCCAGAAACGACCATATTTGGAGGTTGGCTAAAAAAAACCTTTGTCTTCATAAAAAGCCAAGATATAGATTACTATTACCTATTAACTTTGTATGAATGCTAAAATAGTTTTGTTTTTTGTTTTAATTTAGCATCAGGCTGTAAATATGCTTTTTAATGCTGTTAAGTCAGACACATGGGCTCTATGGGAACTGATTGGCTTTTGGAAACAACCACTAGTGGCCACTAGATGAACTGCAACTTTTAGCTTCATTTTTACATATTTGTTTGTTTTTTATGCTTGGTCTACATTGCCCTCAAAAAGAGTAGCTTGACTTACTGCACGATATTACTGATGTATTTGCACCACTCTAATGGTACAATCGAATCGAATCTGACAGTTGTTTCTTCTTCTTCTCTTCATAGTCTCGTCTTTTTTAACACAACAGCAAAGGTCCCGTGGATAAAGTCCGCATCCTCAAAAGTAAACGACCCAAGTAGAAGCTAGTAGTCACATCAAAAGAGCATTTATTTTATTTTATTTTAGTGTAAAGATAATAGTATTAAGTCAAACGATATGGCAATGAAGAATAAAGTCAAACACATTCGAAAAACTGTATTTCCTGTCCAGTTAGTGCAGGCTCTAACTGTCATGATACGGCTGTGTGGCAGGCAGGAGGAAGGACCCAAATGCAGGACTCACACACGGGAAATTAAACTTAAAGAGGCTGCTTTATTGCAGTGCCGAAAACACAACAAAAATAAACTTGCAAACTAAACTAGAAACTGGAAACAAATAACTAAACACTGGAACACCTGGAAACGAGGGACAAAGATCACAGGGAGCACGGAGGGAAAACACACAGCATGATGAGGGTACGACGCGACACAGGACAAGGAAAACACAGGGCTTAAATACACTCAGGGATAACGAGGGAATGGGACACAGGAGGAGAGCACAGCTGGGAGTAATTAAACATGACAAGACAAGGGGAAGCAAAACTAAACACACTGACGAAAGACATGAAACTACAAAGTAAAACAGGAAGCACAAGACAGAA
>VVHJ01035500.1:0-13975 GCA_015107715.1 Tylochromis polylepis
AGCAAAAAACTGCACATTCCAGGGTGGCCTTTTATTGTGGGCAGTATAAGGTACACCTGTGCACTACTCATGATGTCAGATCAGCATCTTGATGTGGCACACCTGTGAGGTGGGATGGATTATCTTAGCAAAGCAGAAGTGCTCACTATCACACATTTAGACTGATTTGTGAACAATGTTTGAGAGAAATGGTAATATTGTGTATCTGGAATGAATTTTAGATCTTTAAGTCCATCTCATGAAAAATGGGAGCAGAAACAAAGGTGTTGCGTTTATATTTTTGTTGAGTATAGAAACATTTTAATGTACATTTCTAGTAAGTTTCTAAATGTTTATCTACTACAATATTTGCTCTTCATATGCAATATCTGATTAAATCAATGAAACATGATTCACTTTCACATGTTTTTTTCTGGTTTAATGCAAAAAAAAAAATGCATGAAACACTATGTGCATGCTGCATTAATTGACATTTTATCAAAAATACTCAAATTCAATAATGCTTTTACTGTCTAATAATATCCTTAGCTAAGGGTTTTCCACTTTGTGTACCTTTCACCCCCTCTAATGGCTTTCATACAACCTCTTTCTCATTCAAAAAATGTATTACTTACATCACTGAAAAATACCTGTAAACCTACTCCAAACAGCTAAGCTGTTAAGTTTCCTGTCAAAATGCAATTGCGGCAACAAATTATTATTATATTATTATTGTTGTACATTTATAGGAGACAAAGTTAAATGATAAAGACAACCTCTCCTTTGAATGCTAACAAATTTTACATTTGAAGAATATATTTCAAACTTGTAGTCATATTGTAGCCTGGGAAATGAGTAGCCGCACAGGATACAATTACTGGTATTCTTAATGTACAGTCTTTTATTGTTGGTGAAGACAGAAAAAGCAAAAATGTCTCTTTTTCCTCTTTACTCTTGTCCAACAACAACCATATATACTGGACTTATACTGAACTCTGACAGCATGAGAGGAAACGTGGCGAAAACAGGAAGTCCCAAGATGCATTTTTTGCTGAGTTTTGGGAAAACTGAAGTTAACTCTTAAGCACTACCCCCTGGTGACCAAAATGTGCAGCTACACAAACCAATAAAATGAACATCTTCAAGCGCACACAACATGCAGATAACAAAAGAAATAGCACAAACAACAAAATTAAATTACTCAATAACATTGTTGTCTTAACATACATACAAACAAAGAACATACATACAAAGAGACCAACATTTTAAGACCTCTTTTTCCACCTTAAAAGGATAATTGCTAAGGTGGAAAATATTATTATCAATTTACCACTTGGCAATAATTTTTTAGTAATTTAGTTGTTCTTTGGCTTCTGTTTGGCCCAAGATGTAGTTGGTTAGCTCCAAGAAAATACTATAGTTTGAGCTAAAATGTTACACCCTGAAAAGGGAAGAAAGATAAAGATGTTTGGACATAATGCTTCCTGTGCAGCAGATTCATTGAGCATGATTAAGTGCACTTAGTACAAAATTTCTTTCAGTATGTAACATTTTAACAGTAATACACATGTTACACTTCAAGGTCAACTTTCTAATATATATATATATATATATATATATATGCTAAGATACTGCGCAGGACCCTCAAGCTCCCAGGCCTCTGGTAGAGGACCTGAGCTTGAAGGATAGACCGCCCACAGGGGGGCGAGCGGGGAATTTTATATATATATATATATATATATGACAGGTAAACAATCTGAAGGTTAATAGGTTAAGCAAGGGTCATGATCTTGGCTCAGGTGTTAACGTTAGGCACATCGTATACTCACGATCCACTGCAACCACATCTTGATTACTCTTAGGTTGCAAAGTATTAATGTGATGCTTCATTTATTCATTCATTTGATTAATATCAAGTAGTTCAACCAGTCCTTTTATTCCGTCTAAACAAGTTTAGCTATGCCGAAATGGAGTCCATAGCAAGAACTAGCTTTTTGCATCAATCCATTTTTTTCTCTCCAGTCGACAACTGAGAGAAGCTCTTTAATGGGAATACTTATCTGCTAACAAAATGTGGAGTGAATGATGTGACTTATGTAACACAGTCTGACATTTCTATTGCATCCATAACTCAGGCCCTCCAAGCTATCAAAGATTAATGAGTACATTAACTCCATTTGTTTTGACACTATTCCTAATTTCATTGAAGCTAGATAGTCTTATTTTCCCCACACAAAATGTTCCCCCTGTAAAAAAAGACAAGAAGTGAATCAAATTAATACATAATAGCAAGTGGGAATGGAAATCTAAGAACAACTTGCCATTTGAATGACCTGGGGACAAATTAATTATGCTTCAGTTGAAACTGACCTAAGTAACATGTTCGGAAACTGTGTGAGTTTTTATACATCCTCTTGTTTCTTGGTAAGGAAAAATATGTGAAACAGAAACAGCATATAGTGTATAGGTAAAAAAGAGAAGAAAAAAACTGCTCAGGTTTGCATGATTTCCTGTATGTTTGTCACATTTAAACGTTTCAGTTCATCCAGCAAATTTAAATAATAGACAAAGATAACACAAATAAACACAAATGCAGTTTTTAAAAAAAAAAGTGTTTTCTATTAAGGGAAAAAAAAACAACCAAGCCTACATGCTCCTGTGTGAAAAGTGATTGCCCCCTTAACCTAATAACTGGCTGGGTGACCCTTAGCAGCAACAACTGCAATCAAGCTTTTACATAACTGGCAATGAGTCTTTTACAGTACTGTGGAGAAATTTTGGCCCACTCATCTTTGCAGAATTGTTGTAATTCAGCAACAATGGAGAGTTCAAAAAGCATGAACCATCTTTTTAAGGTCATGCCCAACATCACCATCGGATTCAGGTCAGGACTTTGACTGAGACAAGCTTTTATGTTCATTTTGCTCAGTATTTGTTTTCATTTTGGAACTCTGCCATGCAGGACATTTTTGCCCAGTCTCTTTTTTATGATGGAGTCATGAACACTGACCTTAACTGAGGCAAGTGAGGCCTGCAGTTTTTGGTTACACAACAGCTAAATTATGTTAACTGTGACAATAAACACAAACAAACAGATATGAAATCTGGAAGGGGGAAAGATTTTATATATATATATATATATATATATATATATATATATATATATATTTGTTGTGATGACACTGAGACACCGCAGCATCCATCGTCTCTGTAATTATGCAGCTTAGTCTAACTGTGGGAAAAATCACGTTGGCGAATTTGTGGTGAAAATGTGATTTGTGACGAGTGGCTGGAAATAAACCTTCAGAGGAGACCTGAGAGCCATTATGGGAGCAAATCTTTATTTATTCACAGGAAAGTGTGTCCTAATGCTTATTTGGATTCATGTCCCTGAACCCTAATGTCACTCCCATTACCCTGCTGTATATAATTATTTTAAAATGAAGACACAGAGCAGCATAAAAATGCACAACAGGCCAGAGGCAGTTTTCTTCCCCTTTATCTGCTTCTGCGATGCCAAAACAACCTGCTGCCATTTTATTCTGAACATTAAAAATTCTGTCCAATCATTAGGAGAAGAACTGAAGGAGGTACTTCCACCCTTACTTATCTTTTGCTGTCTGATACTGACCTAAGGCACAGTACCCTGGCCCTGGCCCACTAAAGCCATTAGCTTCCAGCCAGATGATTCAGTGTGGCCATTGTTTCCCAGAGGAGATGAGTCAAGTACAGCATCACCTGATCAGAGCTGGCAGCTCCCTAATAGAGAGGGCTCGAAAGAGAGACCATAGCAGATGGTAGTTCACATTTACAATAAAGTATTTGAGAGGTGGGATGAGATGAAACAGCTTAATGTGAAATATATGTACAGTGAGACACATCCAGCAACCAATTCTTTCTGATTCATGGACTACTTCCAGCAGCCTGAGGGCTTCACATATTGTTGTTTTAGCAATAAAGAGTGAAAATATTTAAACACAAAGACTTCTCAATAAAAGCAGAATTCATATCTGCTTTAAGTATAAAACCCATACATGTAATACAATAAAAAATAGTTTATTGTTGTGTGTTGTTGGACCGTATTTGTCTCATGTCTGACTGTAATGAATTTCTCACACCAAAACAGTTGAAAAGACTCACTAGACACACGTTCAACTGTCCACAGATTTTGTCATCAGAATTTGTTGTTTTAATTCCATGTATTATGCTGGCAGTGTCAGGAGAGGCTCTGGAAGTGGATATGACCTACAAAGGGGTTAAGAGAGACACAGCAGGCAGGACGCCAGAGGAGAGCAACATAACACAATCCACAGCCAAGGTTAAGCACCTACACAAACACACATACACAGACAGGCACACACACTGCCAAAGGTTACTCATCTGGCTGACACAAAGACTTTCACCACTGAACCAGCTGAGTAGCATCACCACCCTCTGGGCCTGAGCTAAGTGGAGTGGATCCACAGGAGAGAAAACCGTGGGGGAGCAAAAACACGTAATCTGTCCCACAGGTAAGAGACAAGACTGGCAAAGGTAGTTTGTTTTTTTGTTTTTTTTTTCCAAATACTGGGACAGCATTCTACTGTGATATTGCAAAGTAAAATAGAAAAAAGGATAGTGTAATCAAAATGCGATGTGCATCTTTTCACTCTATTAGTAATGTAAAAGGAAATATCTTATGAACAAAAAGGAGAAAAAAGAAACTGATGTGCTCCAAAGATTAGAAAAAGAATGAAAATGAGGTAAAGACCAAGCCTATATCTATCCAAAACACTCGACAATGGATTATTTGATAATTGCTCACCATGTTTGATCCACCCTTTGTTGTCATGCACATTAGACATGCTTTCTCCAAGTCCCTGGCTGACAGTACCATCTACATACAGTTCACGTTCGGTTTAGATGAGACACTTTTTTTGTTTGTTTTTCTTTTGTTTCACTGGTTTCTCTTATTGATGTAAATGGAGGCTAACACTAAAACACATACAACTTCAAACAAAAGGTTTGGAGAATGTGGTTCTGAGGGAGCCTTTTTTTGCATCATTAATGATGCTGGACTCTGGCTCTATCTCCCAGGTGTATTTTTTCTGTTGAACTTATTTAGCCCGAAGGACTAATTTAACATACACAAGCTTAGAATGTATCATCCAACTAGTTTTGAAATTACTACCTTTTTTCTGGTCAAAGCACTAGCCAAATATATGAAGATAGATAGATGTTACTAGGACAGTTCTTCAAAAATTACAGCAACCTAGTCAACTCACTGTTATATTTTTGCCTGTGGTTCATAGTCATCTTCTGAGATTTTTTTCCCCTCTCTTTCAACATCTCAATCGAGGTGTTATCAGTTTTTTTTATTTACTGTAAATGTGGCTGTTGTTTTGCTCCATCAGGGAGCTATTTCTGTGTAATCAATACCAATGACTGATACGCTGTCTCTGCTGCAGATTGAAGTGGAGAATGAAAACCCACAAGGGTGGGCTGTAAAAAAGGAGTCTGAACTATGGCTGTAAGGCAGTGGACCATGTAATAAAGAAAAGTCAGCTAGATGCACTTAAAGTTATTTTAATCAATCAATCAATCAATCAATCAATCAATCAATCAATCAATCAATCTTTATTGAGAGACTTTATGTCCATAGTTAGAAAAACAAAAACAAAACGCAACATATAAACCTTAATAAAAAATAGAAAATATTTGTAAAGATATTTTATAGTGATTTGTTTCCTTAATCATTATTTTAATATTGGTAACACTTCATAATTACACACTGGATGTCCGATACACATGCAGATCATGTCTATATTGGGTCTGTTGGTCCATGACCAATTCTGGACATCTATACAACGTCTGAACTTGGTACACAATTTGGACATCCAACCATGACCCAACTTGGACGTCAATATGACGTTCAGTATTGGAACTTTGGACTGGGTCATTTTTTTGAATGTCATGTGGACGACTATGACAAGTGCAGGGAATTTACATAATTAATAAATGTAATATTTTTTATTTACAAATATCAACATTGGTGCTACCAACATGATACATATGACTACAGGTTATTTATACACAACACGATTTATTGTGTGTTAGCCTATTGATTTATTCAGTACATGTGGATTTTTTTTTTTCAGGGTGGGGGGGGTGTTATTTTCCTGTTTTTCTTTAACTGGTTTATTTATTTTTATTAATCAACTTATTTGTTTGTAAACAAGTTAAAACTGTCATTGATTAAGATATGATGAAATATTATAAACATTGAAATCCATGTTAAATTATAGATGTTGAGAAAAGATGTTGCGTGGCGTTACAACGATATATAGATATGCCTCCCCAGACCACCACTGACCCACCACCAAATCAGTAATGCTGAAAAACTTTACAGCTCTCTATGGCTTCTCCAGATCCTTTTATGCCTGTCACATGTGCTCAGGGTGAACCAATTCTCTTCTGTGAAAAGTACAGGACGCCAGTGGTGAACTTGCCAACTCTGGTATTCATTAGCAAAAATATAATGTTAATGTTTCACGGGATAATCTTGAATATTAAGTAGTGTGTCAGTGGCCTGGTACAGATCATGATTGCTAATATTCTGCTGTCATAACATACCACTTAAAAATAAATCAAATTTACATGTGCAATTATTTTGTCGATAAGATAATAACATTTGTATGAATGTAATAGTGACTGAGGCCTGTTGTTTGAAAAGCTGTTGAAGTTACTGCAATACCACACTGTCTAACATTTGTGGTGATAACATGAATTACATGCTGCTTACAAGGTTGTAAGTGTCTGGTGAGGTTGCTTTTTTTCTTTTTAATAATAAGCAACAGAAACAAATTTTAGTGGTCACATCTTTCAAAAAACACTCAAGCTGAATCACTGGAGCAGGCTGAACTTTTGGGAAACTTGCATGCAGTTAATGAGAGCTACAGACTCTACAA
Source organism: Tylochromis polylepis (assembly GCA_015107715.1). Classification (NCBI taxonomy): domain Eukaryota; kingdom Metazoa; phylum Chordata; class Actinopteri; order Cichliformes; family Cichlidae; genus Tylochromis; species Tylochromis polylepis. The sequence goes on from VVHJ01035500.1 coordinate 6,927, forward strand.
TACACACAGCTGTTCTCTTGCTTTGTTACATAATGGTATGTCTGTAAAAGTAGCTTGGTGGTGGGACAAAGTAAGAGAATCTGCCCCTGGTCTTCTCTCAGGCCCAGAGGATCCCCTTCATCGTGTCTTTTTAACACCATTATCTGTTCTCTTTCATCTACTACATGTAAGCTTTCGGCTAACAGAATGACTTACTCCTTTTTTAACTTATCATTAAGTTTAAACATTAAAATTCACAGTTTATACAATTCCCTTTGACAAAAACACTACACAGTTTTCAAAATGTCACAAATATAATTTGAATGTGTGGTTTAGGGTTTGTTTATTTTATTTATTAATTTATTTTTTAATTTGCGCAATTACTCCCATAACACATTTTAGCAAAATTCTGGCCAAATTAAAGTCAGATTAAAAGTCTACTTAATATATAAACAAACAGGTTAATCCAGTTTAGAGTTCTACTTTTTTTGTTTAAAATTTTAGACAATTTTAGAATTGAGTTTTAAAACTGAACGTGATACAAATAATTTCTAGTACATTAGTTTTTTCTGTGAGCTTTCTTTTATGCCTTCTCAAAGTTAAACCTGTGTTTGACGTAGTCATGTATTCATCCATTCTCTTCCACTTTATCAGGGTTGGAGGGGGACTGGAGCCTATCTCAGTTTTCCATAGGGCCACAGGCAGGGTACACCCTGGACAGGTCGCCAATCTGATGCAGGGCTAATGCAGAGAGACAGACAACCATTCACACTCACATTCACACCTATGGGCAATTTATATTCACCAGTTAACCTAACCCCACTAAGAACATGTATTTGGACTGTGGGAGGAAGCCAGCATACCTGAAGAGAACTATGCAAAAACAGGGAGAACATGCAACGTCCACACAGATAAGCCCCAGCCAGATGGTGGAGTTGAATTCAGGACCTTCTTGCTATGAGGCAACACCACCATGTTGATCAGAAATGATACTGGGTTGTTTTTGGTGCTTTGGTCGTCTTTGGTCATCCCTTTCCTCTCAGGAATGGATGTTATTGCATCATAAATTTCTTCTGCTCTGCCATCTTTTAGTTACCATTTCATGTTTTGTCCTCTGAGACATGTCAGTGCCTTGCCATCAGTGGATCTATAGTGTCTGTTTATTTCTGATGGGGAGTTGTGACTCTTCTTGTGATGTTGGTCTGTCTTCCTGTACTATCTTACCATTCACCCCTTTTATACTCCTTCTTGAGAACCATGAGAATGGATGCACAGTGACTTTATAAACAGATGCAAGCAGAAAATGCAGTTAGACAGTGTCAGGTCCAAGAGATACAGAAAGAAGCTGAGCTCAGACAGTGTTATGTTATAGTATGAATCAGCTGAAGTCACGTGATTGCTGCTGGATGTATAGTGTTGTAAAATATGGCAAAAACTGCACTGTTATTACTCTGAGAGTAAACCACGCAATGTTATAATCTCAACTTACTATTCTATTTGTTCAATCGTCTCCTAAAAGAAAGCTTTTTCAGTTTTGCTTGACTGAATGTGAATTCACATCAAAATTTATAAGAAAATAAAACTGTACAAGTGCCATCTACAAAACAAATGTGGTTAGAAAAAAAGAAGTACACAAATGCATTTACACATTAAAAAAGGTGTGATCATACCAGTGTTGATTGACTTATTGCACAAGCACACAGTGAGTAACTAGTTTAGAGAGGAAACAGCTCTGATGGTCTGTTAACAGATTTAATTTGCTTATGTTAGATTGTAAGTAATGAGAGACTGCCGGAAGGCCAGGGAGGGTTGGAGCAACAGATATTGCTTACTATGTGTCCCATATGGTACATTATTTGAGTGATGTGTACTCTGACCTAAACTGTGCATTGAGCCAACAGACACTACTTTTGAAATCTTAATCGACAATGAGATTACAAATACACAGAGACCTGTTTTTTTTGGCATTTTTCTGGGTTTATGGAACAGGTATAGTGAAGACTGACAGGAAAGCAGAGGGAGAGAGAGGGGAAGATGCAACAAAGGGCCATAGATCGGAACTGAACTCGGGCATAAGGCATACGGCTGCCTGATCATGCCACTGAGCTAAACCGGTGCTTCACTGAGGCCTGTTTGAGGTTCTTCATTCTCTTTCTGATGTGAACTCTGCTCCAATATTTTATTCACCAGTTATTATTTTATCCGGACAGATTTATGCACAGGCCCTAATTTGATAACAAGCTATAAAACTGCCAAATGACAATAAATGAAATGTGGGATTAGTAGAATAAGGAGCAAAACTGGTTGTCTGTCACTCTCTGCTGTCTCTCTTCAGATTGTACCCTGCCTTTTGCCCTGCAACAGCTGGGATAGGCTCTAGCTCCACCACTATCCTAAACTGGATAAGCAGTTAAGAAAATTATGGCTGAAGCTTGTCTGAAATGGCAGAGTGTTACATAATGACATGAAATCAAATGTTACATAATAGATGTACAAATAGATTATAAATAAAATAACAGGAAAGTGACTTCTTTTTTTCAGCCTAGATTCAATGTAGTTGGCACAGTGAGCCAGTGATCAGCACTCTTGCTACACAGCACAAAAGTTCTGGGTTCTATGTGACGGAGCCCACTTGTCACCTTGAATTGGTTAAGCAGTGACAAAAGTGGATGGACTGAGGCTTCAATAGACCTTGATAAGTTTTAATGTCATGAGACACTGGAAAAGAATGTGGCTTTTCTGCTTTTTTTCCCCTGTGAGCTATTCTTCCCGCTCCTCAAATGTCATAATTATGATCTAGGACAAGGATGGATGCTGTAATGAATAGCACTTTAGGTGATAGAAGACCCCTATGAGAAAACCATCGAGGGAACAGTTTACCCTGCTCGGGATAGGGTTACCGGGGCCTCGCCCTGGAGCCAGGCCCGGGGAGGGTGCCCGAGGGCGAGCGTCTGGTGGCCGGGCCTTAGTCTATGGGGCCCATCTTCCCGCAGGCCCACCACCCACAGGAAGTGCCCTAGGGGTCGGGTGCAGTGTGAGTCGGGCGGCAGCCAGGAGCGGAGGCCCTGGCGGACCGATCCCCGGCTACCAAGACTGGCAATTGGGAAAAATATCTTAGATCATCTAACTTAAACTAAACTGCTCTGTAGAGTTTAGCACCTCAGATGGCATATTCCACATTATATGGATAAATGATTGAACAACTCAATCGAATTGGAGAAATCATGATTCGACTTTCAGGACATAAGCCTTCTCAAAGCCTTGGGGCTTATTGGGAAAGTTAAGGCTGAATCTAAGTTGAATGTCCTGTTCACTATACAGAAAACTTAGCTATTTTCACCCCAAAAACACATTTCGTGTGGCTTCTTCCTTTAGGCCAGTTACATTTGATTAATTCACAGCTGCACAATAAATAGAATTGGTTTCAACTGAGGCATTAAATTAACCGCAATTAGGCCAATGATTGAATGTTCTGATGTAGGTAATTGATTTTATTGTCTAATAAATTAAGCCAAAATCTTTGGGAAGGGGACCAGATTCAATGGCATCTGCCTTCTCAGAGGGAGAGCTATTCGTCAGGATCTGATGGGGAATATCTTCACTGTGGGTGCAATAATTGTCAAGTAATCACTCAATAACTGGATGTTTCAAGACTGAAAATAACACCTTGCATAATTCCAAGCATGAGTAAAACTGAAAGAGACAAGTGTCTGTTTGTCTACAAGCATATTTCCATGATGTGGATAACACTGAAGGCTATACCAAACAATACAATTATCTTGTTACAAAAGCAGACGCAAAAATCTTTAGCCTGGAGCTCCCACTTTTGACTAGCTCTTTGAAATATTTGCATTTTGGTGGCAAAAAATAATTCAGATATGCAGCAGATATTGTGTTTTTGGAGGCCCCACGCAAATCATCATCTCTCTCTTATGTATTTTTTTAACCTTCTACTGCTCTGAATACAGTTTAGATCCTATTATGGAAATACAGCTGCTCAGTTATGCATGCAACCTCCTCGTTTTCAACAAACTACATGACATTCCTTCACGAAAAACACTGGCGTTGAATAATTAAAGAGGACTATTTTGTGTTAATGCATTTAATTATAACGTTGTCATGATGAAATAAATAATTCATGGTATTTTTCTACTTTATCAGAAGTATCTACAATTCAAATGCAGCCATTTACTTTTTCTTTTTTTTTTTTTAAAACGTGCCCACTTTAGGTTCACGGAGAGTTTTTCACGACCAAAAGGAAACAGAAACTTAATGACTATACAGACACCTGATGCACTTGCAAGATCCTTCCTCAAAGCCCTATTTTCCTAGAAGTTATGGTAAAAGTCCCCATGTTTATTTGATTCTATCTACAAACTCTTAAGCGTGAAAAGGAAAAGAAACTGAGGTTCGTTTTGAGGCTGTTACATAATGTAGTTTCCTCGCTCCCATGCTGACAGTAGGACTCGGAGCATATAACTGTTTAATGTAAGCCATGAAATAACCATTTTTCCCTGGTAATTAGGAGGCCACCTCTGTGCCAATTTCTTTGCCTTTTTGTCTCTGTTTCTACAAATTTCTGCAATGCAATCTGGTCAGTGAAGAGAGAAGGACAAGATGCGATTGGTCCCTCTTTAAAGATCAAAGCACCATCATTTTAAAACATTTTGTTCCCCTTGGAAAATTCATCACAGACATACAGCTGATAACATTCTGAATTCACAAATGAGTAAATTAATAAATATACATTGGTGCAGTTCTGCAAATTAAATGAAGGTATAATACGACAGCAGTTAACCTCAGGTTTTTCATATATGGTACAGTCTCGCTTGACTATTCTTAGCTCCCTACTGATTATTTGAGGTTCAGAACATTTAAAGCAGGGGTGTTAAACATAAGGTGCAGGGGCCAAAATCAGCAAAGACTCTAATCCAGCCCACTGCAATGCTTTAGAAAATGTGAAGGAGGGCATAAATTTTGGACTTTACCTGTATTTTTTATAAATTTTACAGCTTGTCCTACTGACAGAGACCTCCTCCACAGTCATTCATACTGCACCAGAGTAATGAAGTAATAGATAAATAATTGAATGACTTAAAAATTTCCATTTTTTTATTATTATTACTGTAGAAATTTCTGTTTTGCTTTTTATAGTGTCCACAGTAAAATCAATAAAATATTATATTTTCTGTGAATTAACCAAAAATTTCTGCTTTACAATTCCACAAAAGTTACCAGAAGTTAGAACTTTTTCTGTAATTTTACACATTAATATCTTACAATTTAAACACAAAACGTTGTGCTGACAAATTTCTTTCATTAAATACAGCAGCAGTTCTTTATCATGTAGAGAAAATTGGGATGTACTTTTGAAATTGTACTTCTTTTTCTTATATTGAGATATCTCAGGAATTAAATGTGCAGTTAAACTACTTTACACTGGTTGGGCCCAAAGTGGGCTGCAAGTGGGCCACAATGTAAAATGACTTGGACACCCCTGATTTTAAGCTTGAATGAAAGGATTCTTCCAAGAACCTTATTTTTTCACCCTACATGGGTATTGTTTCCAATAGAGTTTAATGGTATTAAGTGTATAGCTGTTTGTGCTTTCTGTTGTTTGTTAACATAAAATTAAATTAAAGAAAGAAATGTAGAGCTATGATACAGTATTTACCCTTTATAACTTTTCATAGCATCTGCTTTTAGGCAGTCTGTACAGTCTGTCACATACTACTGACAGCAAAAAGTACATGAATGTAAAAGAAAGGAAAAGTAAACAAATGAAACTTTTGCTCTTCACTGACTCAAGACTCAATGAAATGTCAAGCACATTCCCTTGTAAATACCATGCTGGCTGTAGTAATTCTTTTCTTACACTTAGAGTAAAATGATGTTCCTGACAAAAATTCAAGACACAGCATGAAGTTCTTAGCACTGTAGATTAGACACCAAAGAAGCAAAAAAAATGTCTTATCACAGTAGGACAAGCCAAGCATTGCACTTGCAATTACAACTACAACAGGCAAGACAACATTTCATATTAAGGAAAGAGGAGGGCGGACAACAGGATGCTCAGAACATGTCTTCGTAATGACTTTTACAACCCCCTGATTTAAGGTGAAAAGAATCTTGCTGAATTGTGTTTTTAAGCATTGCAGGAGTGAGACAATCCCTAAATCAATACCATATACAAAAACATCAAGCAAAAACACACACATGACAAGCAGTCTTATTGCAGTAGCTGCTGAAGAAGGTCAGATCTTTGCATGTGGTTAAAAGAAGTTGCGTACAAGAAATAAAAAAAAAATCACAAATCCTGCTCTGTGATGTATTTTGTTACTTCAAGTGACAAAAGCTATAATGCCAAGACAAAAGCTGAAGAGCTGTAAAAATTTAATGATACCCATTCTTTGAGAGGGTGCTAATGTAGCACAGGACTCGCAGTTAGTATTCTGCACAGTGCTGTAGTGTTGCCTTTTTAATATTGTTAAGCTTACCATTCACTAATCTCCACTGCACCAACAGCAGGGTCATGAGGTCAGAAAGTGAGGCTTGCATGCCATTGTTGTAACAATAGGGCCTTGAGAACTACCCAAACCTCAAAAAGCTAAGAGGACAGCTTAATTGTTCTATGAAGTATTCCAAGATGTACAGTCGTGGCCAAAAGTTTTGAGAATCACATAAATATTGTAAATTGGAAAAGTTGCTGCTTAAGTTTTTATAATAGCAATTTGCATACACTCCAGAATGTTATGAAGAGTGATCAGATGAATTGCATAGTCCTTCTTTGCCATGAAAATTAACTTAATCCCAAAAAAACCTTTCCACTGCATTTCATTGCTGTCATTAAAGGACCTGCTGAGACCATTTCAGTAATCGTCTTGTTACCTCAGGTGAGAATGTTGACGAGCACAAGGCTGGAGATCATTATGTCAGGCTGATTGGGTTAGAATGGCAGACCTGACATGTTAAAAGGAGGGTGATGCTTGAAATCATTGTTCTTCCATTGTTAACCATGGTGACCTGCAAAGAAACGCGTGCAGCCATCATTGCATTGCATAAAAATGGCT